>BGPR01015312.1:18948-36975 GCA_013235015.1 Araneus ventricosus
CCACCATTTCCCCCCCTTTTAGCTGGTTAGCCCATCTACAAACTCGGCCAATATTTTCAACGACCTTGCAACATATCCCTCGCTTGTTAAAATCTAATCAAAATTACTCTAGTTATTGTGTTCACAAGATAACATGGGCGAAAGCGTTATATGTATACGTCTCTACTAATAATAATACGGAAAAGAACATTTCGCTCTCTATTCTCATAAGGGTTAGAGCTGCAAGAATGAAAGCAGGTGGAAGAGACTGCACATGACGAGAGCTTTCCAAGAAGGGGTAACATGCATAGGTTAAAACGTACTTTAAGTTAGGGGGAAAGGAGGGGAAGGGTGGGAAAATCACTTTTCAGCTCATAACTTCTAAGAATTTGTAGCTATCGAAAAGGTGTAAATACAAAAATTGTTTGTTATGATAAGGCGATAATTCGCCTAATTTGAATTTTCTTTCTATTTTCAATTGTAAAGGATTTATAGAGAAACGAAAATTTCCACCCACCACCATTTCCACCCCCTTTGAGCGGGATATATATATGTATATATATATAAACTTTTTAACGAAGTATGGTGTTGGGTACTAGGGGTCATGATCGATGAAGATCTGCAGAAAGATCTTTTCCGAAAGTCGTGTCATGAGAACCATTGCAATAGGTAGACTTTCTATAAGGAATCTACCTAAAAAATGTTATATATTGTGTATAAAATTAATTTTGAAGAATTTTATTAAAAGTAGAGAAACAAATCGTATGGAAATGAAATTTGTGTCACTTAAAAGCTAATTAAAGATAGAGTAGCTGAAAGTCACACGGTTGCCTAGCAACGAAATATCTATAAATTAGTTTTATTCCGAAATCGTCTGCATGGAATCAACTATTTACTAAATTTTGAAAAATTAATAAAAGTTGAACGAAACATTACATAGATACAACATTGGTATCATTGAAAAGATAAAATTTTGATCTTTCAGATTATATAAAATATTTTATGTGGAATAATTTGCTCCGAAGTTACTGCGGAAAAACGGTTTCGTCTAATTTCTAATTAACTGACTGTTCACAGGTATCTTAAATAATACGTGTGTAAAATTTGGTTGACATCGGTGGTTTATGAGGAGATGAGGAACGTACATAACCACATACATACCCACAATGACTTTTATTTATATTAAGATAAAGCAGGGAAACTAAACTATTTATTTTTCTTTAGAATCTGTCAAAAAATGAAGAACAAATATTAGTCTCTTCTACATTATGCTGTCCTTTAGTTCTTGGGCAACTTTAATAATATTCAAAATGCCTTCAAATAATAATATATAACCAAAGTATTTTTGCCTTATTTCTCTGCTCATTAAAGCAGGAATGTAGTTGAATCTTCGAGCTTTTCCTTTGGCTGATTTTTATTTCTTACATAAACAAAGCATTTCTGTCAAGAAATGTATGTAGAAAGTAAATCAGCCTCCACGCACACAATGCTATGCTCAGTTGGCAAAGAAGGGCGGACTTCAATTATCCTAATAGCTTCCATTTATTTTAATGCTTTCGTGGGGATTTCGAAAAAGGAGCTTTTAGTTGTTTGTCTCCAGCCACTGCTAATGCCACAGTCCCTGAAGAACTCAGGTTTCACTGATAGTATCGAGTTCGAGGGAACTTATTATGGGGAATAGAGGCCAGTCCTGTATTTAATATTATTTATTCTGAAAAGCTAAAGTAATGATGCATAATTCATAAATGCACGGGATATTTAAGTTGCTGGTTAGAAAATGAAAATAGCTTTTCAGATTGCTGGTAACAGATAAGAGGGGAAAAAAGCGAAAGGAGTGGGTTTGCTTTATTTGTTGTATTATTTAATGAGCAATGCAAAATATCGAATTCTTTTCTCTAGGATAAATGCTTCAGAAACTATTATCGATGTATCATATTCTGAAAAAAATTGCATGATAAAAATTTAAAAGACATTTTTTTTCTTTTCCGCAAGGGAAAATGTTCTCTACGCTACCACAAGATAAATATATATACGAGTTGGAATATAATCTATCTCTCTAAATGTATTCAGTTCTTTTAAAGTATTTTAAAATTTATGAAACGTTGATAAAACTCCCTGATGAAACTAGAACATGCTAATGAATTTATATCAGACCCGAATTTTGATCTTGTTTGTAATATACAGTATGCCCGATGAGGTCCGTTGTCACCCCAATAATTTCTGAACGGCAAGAGCTATAGTCATAAATGTGGGGTCTAGGTATAGTAAAGTTACCATGCGCTAGGCAAGAAAACCGCTTACAGCGCCACCTGGTGGCAAAATTCGGAGTTAGCGTTTTTATCTCAAAAACTGTACGATATACGGGGAAAAAAGTCAATTACAAAGTTGTTCAGCATCATCGATTTAGTAAGAGAACACACCTTCCGTACATTAATGTTAAAAATAGAAGTTAATTAATATGCAAAATGCATATTTGTTCATGCATATTTGTTTGTTTCGCAACTCCCAAAATTGTAACGCGACATAACGCGGAAGAAAAGGAAGGACGTAATATCAGATTTTCTAAAGGAATTGCCGTTGAGTGACCTCCGGAATGTATGGTTCCAACACGACGGCGCCCCTCCGCACAAGGTATCAAGTGTCCAACAGTACATTCGGGACACATTCCAGCAACAAGTCATCGGGTATGGTGGTTGCGTAGAATGGCCTACACGTTCACCTGACCTGAACACATTGGACTTTTTTCTGTGGAGATACACCAAACAGCGAGTGTATGCAACCCCTGCACCAACACTGCAGGAACTTCAAAACCGTATTACGGATACTTGTGCCAGCGTGTCACCTGCCATGTTGTACAATGTGCAGCGGGAAGTGAAGTTCCGTGTCCAGATGTGTATTATTGCTGAAGGACACCATTTTGAGCATGACAGATAGATGAGCCTCATTTCCGGCAAGTGCAATTTTTTTCAACGCGATCAAACAAATGTGTGTTTTGTGCTTTTCATTTGTATCATTTTTGTACGCAAGATGTTTTTTGTAAAAAAACATCGATGATGCTGAACAACTTTATAATTGACTTTTTCTCCGTATATCGTAACATTTTTGAGATAAAAACGCTAACGCTGTAAGCGGTTTCCTTGCGTAGCGCATGGCAACTTTACTACACCTAGGCCCCACTTTTATGACTATAGCTCTTGCCGTTCAGAAATTATTGGGGTGACAACGGACTTTAGCGGGCACACTGTTTATATATATATATATAGGCGGGCTTTCCCTCCTGACGAGCGGCTCGCCTTGATATTTTTCAAGTTTTTTTGTCTTCCTTGTTATTTTATTGTTTTTCTATTATGTTTGCTTCTTTTATATATATATATATATAATATATTTATAAAAGATATATGAAACTTCAAACACTGAAAATATCAGTATTTGAAGAATTTGAGGTAAAAATAAGCATAAAAAATAATTCAATTTTCGAGATTATTCAAAAGAACACGAGATTCCTGGATTTAATGTATTTTGCTTAGGCCTAAAAATATAGCGAATATAGCTTGAAATTGACTTGCGCTTCTGAGAATCTTCTCTTTTTTAAATTCGCCTTACTGTCAGCAACTTTAAATAATAGGATCTTAGCAGGTTTCTTTGATATAGTTTACCTTATTGGGTATGAGCGCAAACATTTTGGAACTCGATTTATACAGACTGTCCATTCTAATCGAGGCCCAATAGATAATTTCTAAACTATTAGAGATAGGCATATAGACCAGTTGGAAAAATATTTTAAATAACGTAAATAATTATATTTTTTTGTTATATGCGTCAATAAATATATTGCTGTAAAAATTGCCAAGTCAAACTTTTTTTATCGTCCCTTGATCCTATTAAGACATATTTAGTAAAATATTTTTAACCAACTAACAAATTAAACAAAAAGAGTTCCATTCTTTTACAACTAAAAGTGATCGAATTATGAAGCTTTGGGTAACATTATTTTAAGCCAATCAACGGTCGCCTCGAGCCATAGCCGCAAGTTGTTGGATCTTCCTCGAGGCGGCCATTGAAATGGTCTAAAATCATCTAAAATAGTGATATTCAAACTTCATAACTCGGTCAATTTTAATCACAGAAGAGCGGATTTTTTTTGTTTATAATGCTAGTTTGTCAAAAATATTTTATTAAATATGTCTAATAGGATCGAGAGTCTGTCTAAATGTATAAAAATTTAGACTTCGTAATTTTTTCAATAGTGCATTTATTGATTCAAACAACATGAAATATAATTCTTTACGTCATTTAAAGCATTTCTCAAACTGGAAGTATATGCCTATTTCTAAGGTTCAGAAATTAGCTATTGGGGTACAATTAAATTGAACACCCTGTTTGCTTCTCTTTTGTATTCTTATCAATGACACCTTTATAAAAGAAACTACTGAAAAAACACTTAGTATTTTATAATAGTTATAATATTTAGAAGACATTTATAAGATTTCTGAAAACTTATTTATTACAGAAATATGACTAAAGCAATATTCTTACGATTAATTCAGAGCACCTTCTTTTCTCTTTTCAGGTGTGCGAGCTCCATGTATCCGGTTACAAATTCTCAGTTCTCAATAATGCATTCATCGTTCATCGAGGCCTCAAGACCCCAAACTCCTTCCACAAGGACAAAGAGACGGATCAAGAGAAGAACCGGCAACTCTTCAGGCAGTTCAAGTTTGAACTGAAAGAAAAGTATCCGGATTCTTCAAGAAAGTGCTATTAGAAAAGGCTTGAACGTGAAATGAAATTTAAAAATTTTGTAGGGACATTATTAGAATGTCCATCAGCAAGTGGTGAATGTGAAGAAAGTGGAGAACATTTTGGCTTCTTACAGCATGATGAGTATTTTTTAATTTCAAGACTTCGAATCCCAAGTAGTATAAGATTCTGTATGATATTGTAAAATTCTGTATGAACAGCTTTGATCGTTGATATTGTGCAATATTGTAGTATATCGCAAATATTTACAATATCGTACAACATTTTACGAGCTGCAATTCTTTTACAACATTGTGCAGAATTTTATAACTTCGCATAATATTCTACAATATCGTGAATATTATAATATAATATCCAAAATTATTGTGTTTAATATCGCACAAAATTTTACGATGCTGAAAATATTTTATAGTATTGTACGATATTTTATAATATCATAAAATTTTCTACGATATTGTGTATTTTATACAATATCGAGAGATATTGTACAATATTGTGCTTTGTTATTGTCTTTATGCTACTGGCAAGTAAAGTTGGCATAATGTCCTTTGTCAGAAGTCAAACTTCTTGAAACTTGTTGGATATTTTTAACATTATCGTTGTTTGTATGGTTATTAGAATTGGATTGTTTGAAATTATAAATGTTGAAAAATCATTCCATAAAAATGCTATTTATATCTTTTATACAGAAAACTGAAAACATTTATTGTTTTAAGTACATCAAACAATTATTTATAAGAAAATTTCGTAGGATTTGAACTTTACTTTTACTTATGTTATGTGATATTCTATTGCTAATCGTTTGTAGAAGTTACTTGTACGCAGTGAATTCCATGAAAAATTCCAATAAGGAAAATTATAAAAGTCTTCTTAAACATATCAATTGTAAGACAAGATCATATCACATTTTTATAAATTCTAAACGAAAGTTCTTGAATTGAAAAAGATTGTATGAATTTACTATTTAAGAGCTAATTAATATTTTACCTAAGGAAAAATTTGCTGATATCTAAGATATTGATTTATTTCACTTTATTAAACAATTAATTGATTAGATTAATGAAAAACAATCGATTATATACATCTCATTGAATATTTGATCGAATACACAATGAAAATTTCGAAAAGAAATCTAGTCACAGTAGATTTTACTGAAGAGCCGGTAGTCTGCAATTTATATTATTATTATTATTATTATAACGTTAAAATAAGCTTTTCTCTTTTTCTTAAACATAACAATGTTTGATAACTGTTTTCTTTTTAAAAGAATGCCACATCTTATTTCTAAAAACTGTAAATATTTAATGGTTATTTTGTTTCAAATGTTAAGATTTACTATATTATTATCTTTACATCATGAAAAGTACAAATTATTTTGCTGAACAATTTGTTTAATTTTTTCCTACTAGTCGCTGTGTTGGCATAAGTTGTCACGATATAGTATCTATTTATTGAATCTATAATTATATTATTATAGAAATATATATAAATTAAATATAATTTATTTAATATCTATTAGTTTATATTAGATATTATCTATTTTTATCATTTTATTCGCTCAAAACAATAGTTCTCGATCTAAGCATCAAATTCAATGAGGTAGTGCTAATGCATAAAGAAACACATATACTTCAAAAAAATTAATTGAGGGATGACAGAACTGGACCCCACTCTCGTGACTTCCCCACTTCCGCAAGGCCACGGCGGCATCTTGGTGAGATTTCGGTTTTGAGAGGATGAGGTTCGAAACTCGCTTCCAACAAAGTTCCGCCGTATATGTTTTCCTCTTGAATATTAAAATTTTCGAGTGAATGTCAAACGTTCTCCTGCTGGTTTAGTTTAGTTTAATTATATTAACGTCCCGTTTTGAAGCAACACGAGAGCTATTTTGGGACGGACCTCGTAATTTTGGACCGCGGTCAGATATCGAGGACGACACCTGAGCTGGCACACGCTCTCCAAACTTCCGCACCACACCAACGGGAGGACGATTGGCCAGTACGTATGATTTAGCGTGCAACAGGCCCCATACACGGCGGATCTTCAGTGGAATTGGGTTTCGAACCCTCCGGCCCCAAAGCCGAGACCTTACCACTAGGCCACCACGGCCCGTCCTCCTGCTGGAGTAGTGCGGATATTTGGAGATGAAGTGCACGCTCAGGTGTCGCCCTCGATATCTGATCACAGTTCAACGTTACACGATCCATCACAAAAACGTGGCTTGGTATTGCTTCAAAACGGGTTGTTTATATAACTAAATACTGACGTAAAGCTTCGCTTCATCAACAAGGCTGCCAATGGCAGATTTATCGTTCACAAAGTCCACATGAGCAGCAGATCATTAAAGGAATCTAGTATGGATCCCACGAACCCCTAATTTCTGGATCTAGAAAAATAAAGGATATATTCTCAAAATACAAAAGAAACAGCAGTCATTAAAAGTGAGTAAATACATGCAAGTAACACAAACATAGTAATGATATTAATTCTATAAAATTCTAAAACGATTTAACCCCTTAATTGGTTTGCCCTTGCGCCATACGTGCATCGAATTATCGCAATTTTAAACTTAAAAACTAAAACAAAGTCGATCAAAGAAGTTATATTCCAATACAAAAATTATGTGGAATCCATAAGCATTTCAACTATCCTCCTTTAGGTTTTGAATTGAATTAAAATGACAACGCAATCCCAAACCAGAAGGTGTCATCTAATTAGTTAGTTGAGGAAACAAACCAGTTAAGGGGTTAAAAATGGTATGGGGGGGGGTTTAATATTAACTATATAAAATTCCAAAATATATTAAAAGGGCAGCAAATTCAACAAAAATCGTTGGAAATTAATAATAATTCTAAAAGCGTGATAACCAAATATTTAAAAGTTGCGAATTTCTAGCTTTAAAGGCAAAAACGTCATATCTGTAAATGTTTGAATCTCGAAAAGTCTAATAAATGAACAATTTTTGCTAATAAATAATCTTTTTTTCTTTCGCAACCCTTTCCGCTCTTCAAACGAAATGATAAAAACTTTCTAAAATGACCTGTAAAAATTCTCATAACAAATTACTTTCATTATTCAACCATTTCGTTCCGAGTAATTATTGTTTCTCATCATTCGCAATGCATATTTTCTTTTCTTATTCTCATTAAATCTGCATTACGAACTGCCATTAAGATCAAATGAGGTCAACTGATATCCTAAAGTAAAGTTTGAAACATTTTTATACATGATTGCGAAAGGAATCATTATTAATTTCTCATTTATTTAATGCTCATTCCATACATTTTCAGTGTTTTCTGTAAATAAAATGGAATTGTGATTTATTCTGTAGGTTTACTGTAAATGAAAGTTGTTTTTATATTGATTGTTCTCAAGTATCATTAACTTGGTAATTATTTCGCAATACAGTATCTATTATTGAAACGAATTCAATGTCTTTTCCTTAATAATTAGCAAACAATGTATTTCACTTAACTATTATCCACTCTAAATTTGAAATAACTCTTTTATGAAGTGTCTCCAACAAGCAGTTCAAACAATTACGTTCATGGGTCGCATATGCCCAGAATGACTATCTTTAAAAATCTTACTATATTTCAGGATGTAACAAAGTGTTGATTAATAATTTTGTGCTTGAACTATTGAATTTTTCAACTATCCATAATTATCATCCAAGATCAAGTGAAATTTTATGTTAATTATAGTTTTATGTATTCAATAATGATTTTGTACCTCAACTGATTAATTTTTTTAACAATCTACAATTATCGTCCAAGATCAAGTGAAAGTTCATGCCATTAAAATTATATGAGAAAAGCTTTAAACACTATCTTTGAAACTAAAATAAAAGCTGCAGAAATTATTTGGAAATGGTAAGGAAGCTGTCCTATGATTGAATGTTGTTGAATAAATAATGCATATAGAGTAGAGTTATGATTAACCGTCACCGTCGGAACCAGGGCTGTTACGGATAACCGAAGAGACGGATCACAAAATCTCTTAATGCATATGTACAATAACGTGATTTCACTGATGCCTTGGCACGAAAATGAAAATAAAATCCTTTTAAAGTGAATAATACATACATATTGTATTTAATTTTTCAAAATGATCAATATAAACTTCATACAAGAGTAGTAATGTACAGAAACGTATGGCAAAGCTGTAAACCTACGTTAATTTTTGCTTTTTAGACAATGACGAAAAACAGAAACTGACGGTTAATCGAAGTTTCACTGTACATGCTATTATGTAACTCTGAGATATGTCATGTTTCAGGGTCTGTCATTGCATATTATGAAGCAGTATGATTATTCAAAGACTTATCTTATTAAAGCATTTTATAATACACAAGAAGCAAGTTCGCTTGACATCTAAAAATCACACGGTGTTTTTGTTAAGTTTTGAAACAGAGTGCCTGACAAGTGTCTTTACTCATTCAAAAAACCATTAAAGATAAACTAACAAAGATGTATTCTTCCGGATTTTTTATTTAATAAATAATTTATCATAAATTTTTATTAAATGAAGGGAGCAATTAACGGTATCAGATAACTGATATTATCATCCTCGCTTCAGTATGGCTTCATCGCAGGAAATGGTGCAAGTTGTTGTATGGTTTATCGAATTTAAGGTATCCAACTGTGTTCGGAGACATTTTTTTCAAAAATAGCTTATATATATTTTTAATGTTATTTTTCAACTGCATATGTTTTAAAACTATGAAAATATTGTAAAATTAGGCTTTCAAAATAATATTTTTTTAAAATAACTGAGAAATTTGAAGAAAAATGACTAAAATATTTTCCTTACGCTAACAGCCATAGACAAAATCATATTCTAAATATACATAAATCCTTGTAGGAGTACATTTTTATGACAGTTATGTTATGCTCTAAAATATTTCTTGTGTTTCAAAATAGTTTTGAGATATAGCTGAACATAGTTACTAAACTGGTAACTTTTCATAAAAAATGCTTTTCGTTTATATTTAAGCACTTAAAAATAATACTTGATTTTAAAATTGGCCATAGTTTTTAGAGGAAAACATCACGCATATTACAGAAAACAATCTCAGAAAATTTTATATCAATACTTGAATAACTTTTTGAGAAATCATTGTTACGGTCGACAGTTTTCCTCAAAAATATCATTTTTCAGAAAACACATTTAAAGTTTTCATTCAACATAAAATAATGCTTACAGTTCGGTAATAAAACAGCTGTAACTCCATTTGTAATTCACGTCGAGTAAAAAGTAAGACAGTTTTAGGAAGCTGATTAAACAGGCTACAAAATTAAGTCATAATTTTTTTTTTTTGATAATTTCATCAAAAACGAAGATTTTAAACCAGTCGGATACCTTAAATCTGTAATGGAGGTATAACTTAAATTTCGGACTGCACATAGTTTTAAATATACCTTCAAGAGCGACAATTTATGAATGTTATACTGATTCATCACGAATTGTCGATTCTCCAATTTTCCAAAGAACCTGGTTGAAATCTCTTATTGGCACGATGTGTTGCATGCAATTAATGGTGCGCATGTTGAAATTCTCTATAAAAATTGCAAAAGAAATCTCTGGATCTTGCTTTACTAAATACAAAAACAATAATTCAATACCAAACAGCCCTCCCAAGCCTCATTCATACGGTGAATTTAAAAAATCCGGCCGCTGCGACAGCATATCGGGCACTCAAGTCGACAGCAAAATAGCGCCATACGAGGATCATACGACGACACACTCTCCCCTTTTACGGAGGTACGACCCGTCTTCGATAATGGACCCTACGAGCCACACCACCATTACTATATCCCACCGAAAAGCGAGACTCTGTTTATTTATACAGCAGATTCTCATCCCCAAATTTGACTGTCCTTTTAAGGGGACTTGGCACCCAAAAAATTTCGGAAAATCAATGAAAATATCAATTTTTCAATTTTGAGTGGAAAACTATTCTTGAACATTTGGACTTAATAATCTAAAAGTGTCAAAATAGTCGGACAAATGTTTAGTGAGATATGAAGTTATTTTGTCTAACATGTTATCAACTTCCACGCCCACTTCCAATGTTTAAATCATGCATATTTCATGTGGAAGTTACAAAGCCGCCTAATTTTTTTCCATGAAAGCAAAGCAATACAGTTGTTTGAAACTGTAACGGTTTATTCTTTCTTTGTTTACAGTTTTACTGCTTTCGCTTCTTATTATTTATTAAGCACATTTGAATCATCATAATTATTGCTTTCGCTTCTCTTTTTGTTTGAATTTCTCACTGACAATAAAATTTCAATAAAATGGTTAAAACTTTTTGCTGTGTATTATTAGATATTTGATAAATAGTACTGCAGATCATTTATTAAATATTTTTTATAAAAAAATTTGAAAAAAGTGAAAGTTTTCTAATTTTTTTCGAAATTTATCTAATTAACCCTACATATGATAATGCTCATTAATAATTATGGTAATAATATATATTAATAAAATTGATATATTAGGACTCACAAATATGAGGTTATTGCACTGACAAAAAACTAGCTTGATATAAGCTGTTTTTAATACAATTTTATTGTGTGGAAATTTTTACATCTGATTTTCTCAGTTTTCTTTTTTCAAAATTATGTCTGCTACAAAATGCTGAAACTCAATCACATTTTGTTCTAATTATCTGAAATTTTTTCTGATCACTCACAAATGCATGCTTAATAGAATTATAGATGGATTTGTAAAAATGTTGATTATAAATTTTTTTTAAATGTACAAAGAGAAAAAAATCTGATATTTTCCAAAAATTTTCACAAAATTGTGAGCAATATTTTTTTCTCAGAAACTAATGTAGATATCAAAATCCTGATCCCTATTTCTGCTAAGCACATTGTTGGGTCCCTTTAAAAAAATGTTTGGAAAAAATATTAAAATTGTCTGAAAAGAAGCATTTTAAAAAAGGCTTAGTTTTTTTTTAAAAAAAGTTTAAATTTGTAACTTTTGAATTTGAAAAATATTTTAAAAATTAAGTTTCTGCACAGTTTACATCTATCTACTACAAAATTTAAAAAGTTTGAACAAAATTGCAGAAAAAAATTGAGGGTGCCAAGTCCCGAGCCGAGTTTGGGTGGGAAAACAATAAGTATATTTCTGTTCTTTTTCCTTTAATAATTTTTTTAATGTGTAAAGATACTTGCGGACACCTTTTTTTTGATTATAGATATCAATATCAACATATTTGGAAGTATTTAATGAGTATATATATATAATGTCCTTGAGATAATTTTAAGATCTACACAGATCAATGCGAAGTGTTATTTACCAGAATATATTTATTGCAATATTTGTGTTGTTATAGCATCTCGAATACACTGTCTAAGTTACACGGCATTTTATTTATTTATTTATTACCCACGCCTAACAACTCACCATATGGTATGGAACGTTTTAAAGGTGGCGGGGAAGAGTACAAAAAATGATGCATTGTACAAACATTCAACAAATACAATCCGTATAAATATAAGAAATACAATAAAATAACAAATACAGAATAAAAATACAATCCTCAATAATAATTATATATATAATACTTTAAATATACTTATATTCATACAATGTGAAATACATTAAAAACAAATACGGACTATTCGTGTGGGTGAACAACCACAAAATTACACGGCATTCAAAATTTTCCTTAGTTTGCTTGTTAGCAACTTAAAGAATCCCTTTCGAGGGTTGCTAAATCCACTGATCAATTATTCGATATGTGCAATAATGCAGTCAATCAGGTATAGATTAAATTAAGTCACTAAAAGGTCATTTGATGCACACTTGAACACTATCATGTGTATCATGTCATGATTCTTTCGCTAATTGCACATCTTGCAGCAGAAAAAAAAAGGATGGGACTTCTCAGCTTAGCCTAAGGGAAAGTAGAGTAAAATGTTTGACATGAGCAACTACGTTTATTAATTAATTTTGATGTCACTTGAATTGTTCCTCTTTTAGTTTAGAATAGTTTTGTTGGCTTTCAGTTTCTGCTTGCAATATCTGCTCTGTCGGCTCTGCGTAAAACAAGAAAACATGGCAGTAAATTACAACAGTACATTACAGTTAGATTGCATATATAGTGACATTCACCACGTGACTTTCAAGTGACGTGAATTAACCTTCCAGCGGGCGAGCCCTCTATGCGAACATGAAAGTTCGCGCGTATTTCCTAAATACGCTATTGTAAAATATCAATTTTTAAGAGGTTAATTATTAAAATAAGGCTGGAATTGGATAAGGGTTAATAAGTACAATTATTTTAAACAATTTTTATTTAAAAAAGGAATAGAAACAATATAAATATAAAACACGAAAACAATATAAAGTGGCCAAAGAGTGAGCTAAATGCGTGAAAATAAAATAAAGAAATTTCTAATATTTCAACTTAAATATTTACATTTGTAATAAAAAAAACTGTAAAAACAACATGCAAGCGAAGAAACAATTGAAATTTACATATAAAAAGCAAGAAGTCAGTTTTATAGTCATTTCATTCTAACGGTCGCGCGTATCTATGAAATACAAATAACAGACTTGCAGAGTCCTATTAACGCCTCGAAATCTAAACGATGACTGACAGTTCGTCGAAAGAAGATGGAACCAAGCCAAGGTCATGTTTTCGAAGCACCCTCTGGTAAAAATATATAAAACGAAATCTTCTCTAGTGTATCTCTCACATACGCGCGCCTAACCTAGATTAACCTAATTTATGGATTTTATTTTGAATAATTGACTTTCATGAATTTGTTGGGCCTGTTTTATGAAATTCCGACCTGAAACTGTCTACAATTTTCGCTCATGTCATAACTTTAATGCTAAAAGATTTCAAATACCCGTTCTTGCATGATCAGCATCCTGATATGGATATCAAATATCAAGCATAACCAATAAGGCACATGTCGAAGTCGACAAACTTACATTACACCCTTATGTCTATGGAAAACATAGTTATTTCCTAACAGAACTTCGTCAACAAACTTATGTTACACACATATGTGCATGGCGTACATCGGTATTTTCTAACAGAACTTCAAGTAAGAAATTTAGATTATGCACATATGCAGTGACGGCTCGTCTATTAGGGCTGCCGTGATATTATTTTCTAAACTTGCATTTTTCGTTTTTAATCTTATTTGCTTACTTTCCCACTCTCAGAGTGCAATGACTTACAAAAATGCAATAAAAAAATTGAAAAAAGACATAAAATGAATCAAAACCAAGAGAAGACGCAGGTCTGAGCTGCAGAAAACTCTGCCCTTCCGAAATCCATTCACAGCGCAGAAACTCCGGACGGAGAAAGCAACCCTTTCTGCCTTTACCTTAGACGGGCTATGGGCTGAAAGTCAACACAGCTCTGTCTGGCACGGAGCCAACCCGAACGAGAAAAAGATCATTGGCTGTTTATGGGTTTTGGTTTCGGTTTGTGTTGCGTCAACAGAAATTCATCTGGTTGATTGATTATTTGCTTTCTATTGATAGAAGGCTAGATTTCTTTTGAAGAAGATATTCATTTTTGGAAGAGTGTTAGCGAGTGAAGTGGGCGAGGAGGGAAGTGTGTATGTGGAACTTGGATTTTTTTCGTCAGCAAAATCGTCACATCAACATTCACTTAACTTTCTGTTAGTAAAACTAGTAGTAAATGTCATATGCTGGTTATTTAAATTGTTTGAGAAGCAGGAAATTTCATATCTGGCTTTGGAATTAAAAAATTTGGCCTACTGAAATATAAAGTAGCTTTTGAAAATTTTGTTCTTTTGATAAATATTATCTTGCAGCCGTCCTCGTTTCTGAGCTCACGAGCCGCCACTGCGCATTTGCCTATGATATACTTCGTTATTTTCTACAAAAAATGTAACATAACAAAAAAATTTATATTACGAACACATGACATACATTATTTTCTAACACAACTCATGTTTTCGAAATAAACAACAGAAATTAAGACAGGCTGTATTTGGTTAGAAGCATGACGATCCGAAATTCTCAAAATTTGTTTATGCATAATTAAAATTATTTGATACATGGTGTCCTATTTATAAACATTTCAAAGTGAATAGCCTAACTGCATTTCTTGTTATACAGTGACATGTAATCTTGTATGATAATTTTATTTCATAAATTACTTCATGTGAAATTACTGCATGTGATAGTTGACGATTACATATTGAAAAGGGTGATATATATATGTATGAATTTATTGTTGAATTGTAATGATTTATATTTCATTTCTATGCACTGTTTATTACAATGTATATATAATTTATTGCGTTTAAAACATTTTGCGAAATGATCTAGTCATCATTGTTCATTTAAAATAAAGTTTATGTATCATTTGATCTTGCAGTACTTTCTTTTATAATTATTTAAATTTTACAGAAATTAAACATTTAATTTCTTCATTTGTTAAAGTGAATTAATAACAATGTGATTTCTTTACTTTCTATCACAGACGTGTGGATATTTTTTAATGTTGAAATATGGAAAGTGTGCGTAAAAAAATATATGAAACCTTTTTTTTAAATATTTTTAAATAAACTTTTAAAAATTGGGAGCATATTTTTAGGTTACTATTTAATTATCAAATGGAGATTGTACATTTTGTATAGTTAATAATATATTTATTTCAAATATTTTTAAACATACTTTTATTAAAGTACTAAAAAGGAGAATTTTTAATTTTAATTATCATTAACTTACTAGTATTTGGTTTATAATTTATTGTTTAAAAGATTATGGAATCGTGAATTATTTTTTACTCCAATTTAACCCAAGGTAGCGTTTGGAATTAAAATTTAGTTAAGCTAGATTAACTAATAACTAAAGTCTGAAAATATTAAAATAGTGTTTCTTCATCAAGAATACGAATACACAAAACATTTTTGTATATTCAAACAAATTTTGTATATTCGCATATTTTGTATACGAATATCCAAAATTTCAAATCCCTAGCACATCCAAATGTGAGTGAAAAATCTATTCTAAAATTCCAATTTTATAAACATGAAAAAGTTAAAAGGATACAAAAATTTGGTAAATCTTTTGTAAAGACCAGTGAACTTTCACTTAAACACTTAAAATGATACAGAAACTAAAAACGTGTTGCACTTAAAGCGAAAAAGAAATAAGTACAAATCACAAAAAAGTTTCAGATTCAAGTAGTATTATCAATCAAGTAGTGTTATCTCTTCAGGATTCCTCTTAAAGCTATTCTGCTGTAAAAAGATATTCATAATTTAATTCAAATCGATTTCCACATGGTTTCCATAAATAATTCAAATACATATTCTTTAGTAATGGTAAAATACATTCAGTAATGATGAATTCCGTTGGTTAAGCAGGTATTTCTCTACAAGACGCATCTCTGACTTCCTGAAGTTTATTTAATGAATATTTAGTTCATTAAATTCAGTCGAATGTTAAACAATTTATGAAATTGTTTTTCTTAGAAATCTGGTTTCACATTAGAGAGATATATTTCTCTATGAAACCATCCTGAGATATACGCTGCAGGATTAACTAGAAGGGAGAAAGACGCACAATATTAGGTGTTACATAATAATGATTATGACGATTTTAAGATAAATATGCCCTATTTTTTTAATAAAAATATACTGAACAGATAGATACTGATACTTGTGTAATTTAGGGATATAAATTGAAACCGTTGGTATTAAAAGTAAGAATTTAGAACTAATAAAAGATGATACATTTTTGTTGGATATGCCTATATCTAATTTTTTTTTAAAAATTGACACTTCTCTCTGATTGAGGATGAGAAACATCGATTCCGCAGGAAAATCGGAACAATCATAAATGCAAAATCTATATAGATGAAAGTGAAAATGAACACAGTAAAACCTTGGGAATCCTATATTTCGGATAATCCGAACATCTTTTTTAAAATTTTCTGAAAAATGTTTAGTGAAAAATGAGCCATTATTGTTGAAAAACCATTAGGAATCAGAAAAAAATCTAATGCTTGTTTCTGTTTTAATAGAAACATTTGAATTTGTATTTAATAATAAATACAGCACCTTAATTAATAGAAACAAAATCGGTTTTCTTTTGACGTAAGAAACTAAAACTTCTTGATGATGAGAATCGCAGGTATCTCTTTCCTTATTCTTTCATACAGTACCCAAAGTCAATGCTCTACTCCATTTGATATATAAAGAGTATTTTACCAAATTTTCAGGGCAAGCAGAATTTCCCGGAATCTGAACAGAATTCAGCCCCAGTTAGTTCGGATTCCCGAGCTTCTACTATAGTTAATGCGTTATAGAATCCAAACTAAAGAGTAAATTTTCTTCAGATTTTGGTCTCAAATACTATGAAGCACAAGGAAGGATTTAGTAACGATTTCCTGACAATTGAATAATTTAATTTTTTTATCGGTTAAAAGCTATGTTTCCATATTTTATCTTAAATGTTGCCATTAGGCATCGCCATTAGCGGTCTTAACTTTCAGTGACTTGAAAATAGAGGGAAAGCAATTCCTGTTTCTCGATAAAATACCTTTTTCCAAAGGTTGTGGAATTTCATCTGGTCCTAATATGCAGGTTAGAAATAGATAAATACGGGAACGTAACTAGAAAGGTATTAGGATTCGAATCATTTTAAATTTGAAAAGTCGTTAAAAGTTGACGGAGTGAAAAATTCAACAGATATTAATGAAACATAGACACCGCTAAATCTGGCGAAGAAAATTAAATCTCAAGTAACTGCAGATTGAGAAACGCTGGAGAAGATGACTGAAAAGCATTTCTGAACATAATTCGGAAAAAGTGTTCCTCTTTCAAGATGAATCGCATGGAATGAACATTTTGTAAAAATCTGCATACAGCTTTATGCTCGAGTTGTTGTTTTTTTCAGTATGAATTTTACGATGGAATTGAAATGAAGGCGGTAGACAGCGGTTATTTATACTTCTCTTCTATAACACCATTAGCGTTTTGTATCCCTCTAAATTAATCAAATTTTTCATGTCTAAGAATGTATTATGTAAAAGTAAGTACAGTAAAAGTATTCCAACTTTCCAATGATATTCCGAACCTTGCATCAGGATTGGTAAACATACCTGTCCCGTTGAGAAACGATTTAAACTCCCAGAACTACAGCTGTCGAGCATTAAATGTCCTTCTCTCAAAAGCTTTAAAGTCAATAAACGATTATATTATGAATTAAGTGTGTCGAGCGCAACACGGTGCTACCGATGCCATCAATCTATTCATCGTTTCACAATAGGCTGAC
>BGPR01015313.1:0-36975 GCA_013235015.1 Araneus ventricosus
CGCTGGTCATATTGACGTGTATCGAATTATCGCATTTTTAGGCTTATAAGCTAAAATTTATTCATTAACCCTTTGAACGACAAAAATATTTCAGCTCAATGCTTTGAAAACGGCTTCTCTGTAGCTAAATGGTGAACGCAAATGTTTCGGAGCCGGTTTTCGGGTAATAAACAGAGAGCAACTTTCTACTCCGGAGCCGGTTTAAGAGTAATAATCGAAGAACGACTTTCTGCGACGGAGCCGGTTTTAGAATAGTCATCAGAGAGCGACTTTCTACGTTCCAACCGGTTGAAGGGTTAATTAGCTTTATAATTTGACACAAAAATTACGTAGAATCCATAAGCATCTCAAGTATTCTATGCCTTCTTGGATGAATGAAAACGACAGCCCCTTTCCAAAACAGGAGGGGTCATCTTATTAGATAGCAAAGATGCGACTCTCAAGGGGTCAAAGGCGGTAGATATCAATTTCATTTTTTCCACGTTTTATTTCTCGCCAATAAGCAAATTTTCTAGCTATATAGCGACATCAGACAAAAAGAAAGACTTTTTCCGGCATAGCTTACTGTCGACATGATTGAAATGTTGACAACACACATTTCAAAAACTAGAGCCAATTCGGCAAAAGTAAGATTAGTTTTGAAATCAGCAGCCTGAAGATACCCTAAAACTTAAAATTTCCTTGCAAATGGTAAAAACGTTTTGTTCTTCAGCGCAATCATTAGTTTAGACAAGATGATGCAATTAAATTACTTTAAACCAGAAATGCGAAGAAATAAAACTCATATTGGAACTGAAAACTCCGACTGGAATATCGGTCGTTATGACTGCGAAAGTACGCAAGTTAACGAGTATCCAAAGGATGTTCCAGTTGGAGTGTTAATACTACTAAGGATAAAACAAAGATTTGTAAAAGATAAGCTGGGACATCAAGAAAAAGTTGATCCGAAATATTTACCAGCATGCGCTTCTGTCATTCATCATGTCCGATACACACAAATGAATAGTTTTATAAAATCATTAACATTTTACAAGGCATATACATCATTTCATTATCAAATGATGATAATCGATTGCTCATTACTTTCATATGCATGCATGCACTCCGAGCCAAAGAAATGAATTTCAGATAAAAAAGGGTAGCGAAATCATTTAGCCCCAAAAGGAAGATATTTCAGAATCAGAAATAATTTAAAAATAATGATTGAGGGCCAGCTATAAGCTCCCTAGAAAGCGGTTTTAACGTTACGCACTGCATGCAATCAGATTTCAAAAAATTCTTTTATGACGAGAGTAACCCAAAATTATCTTTTCGTCACGCGCTGAAAGTTGACAACTTTAATATTTTAAGGAAAAACATTGTTTATGCTTTGTAAATTTGGTTAATCTTTTCTGATCTATTCCTGCTATACCTACATCTAATTAAACAATTCAAGTTTTTGAACAGGATAAACCGACTTTATTTCGCGCGTTGTAGAAATAATTGCGCTATATAAAAACACCAGTACCAATAACTTGAAAATATATTGTACTTAGAAATCTTTTACAACAGAATCAAAATTCTGACGCTTTTATTAGTACACTAAATGTATCAAAAAACTGGAGGTCAAAGTCAAAATTGTTAAAGTGCGAGACGTCGATACGAAAAACGAAGTAAACTGGAATTTTAACAGCACGCATATTTTAGTTTTTAATGGACGATTAGAAATTTTCTTAGGATGCTTATAGAAGCTTAATTTCCTTATCGTGCTATTTTCAGAGCCTCACACTTTGACAAATATTTGATGAAAAATTTGTTTTTCAGTCTAATAATAAAAGCGTATTTTTAACAGAATTGTTAATAACTAATTTCTACTTCATCGTTCTTTTATAATACATTAAAATTAATTATGGAATCTTGCAAACGATTTTTTCAACTAGATCATTCTTTTATTATCGAATCGAGATTTTAATTAAAACTAATCGATTAACTGATAATTAATTTCGAGAAAATAAAAATATTGCATTTTTTATTTTGAACACACAAAATTTTAGGATTTTAGCAAATAAAAAAGTGTCTGAATAATCGGTTGCAAAATTCCAACTTTCCAAACGCGAAAGAAGGTAGAAGTACATAAAAGGAATAAGTAACACACTAAGAACTTTCTGAAAATAAGCAGTTCATTGAGAAAACACTATACAAAACTGCAAAAACTCACCACACAAGCTTTGAGCTGCATCGGCTGGCGTGGCGGTTGAAATCGATATTTCTCCCAGAGGATTTTCAGAGACTTGTATTGTCCAACACCAAGAAACATGGATCAAATGCACGAGATTTCTACTCTTAATCACCGCTTTAAAATTCGATTATTGTTGTGAGGCACAAAGACTTGCGAGTGTTTACCCATTACTATGGGTTTCACAATACCCTTATTCACGTGAAAACTCGTTTGCCCCAAATTCTGGTCGATGCAGTACATTCACTTGAAAGAAAATCAGTTTGCCTAGGATTCTAGATTCCAACGTACATCCATACTCGCGTAAAGATTAGAGGAAAAATGCCGTGCACAGATCAAAGATTTTACTTTTATAGATGATGAACGAACATGAAGTCTGAACTGTTGCCACCTGAACTTCTTTCGAACTGCAGTTTTCAAGACGACATTTTAATTTTCGGCCCTTTTCCAAGTAGGATCGCTAACAGGATTTTGAGATCACGGAAACTCCTAGATTTAAAATATTTCATTTTAAATTTTAAAGCAGACATATTTATGTTCTTGTAATTAAAATATAACTAATACTATAATTAATTAATAAACAGAGTAAATTAATTAACTAATAGAGCCAGAGTGGCCTGGTAGTATAGTTTTAAGTTTTGAATCTGAGGATTGTGGGTTCAATGTCCGAAAATCCTTTTTGTATGTGGTCCAGGCAAACATGAAATCAGTTCTCATGGATCAAATGTTTTCACAATAGTTGGACGGGGAAATCTGGAGAATGAGGTGTCGGATAAAAATTACGAGGTCCGTCCAAGAATAGTCTTCGTGTTGCTTCAAAACGGGACGCATATACAACTAAGCTAAACTAAATGAAAGGAGGTCCGTCCTAAGAATGTCCTTTGATTTCAAATGGGTTTTAAAATCTAATCAAACATAACATTTGTTAACAATATGTTTTTTGCTGTGTTTTATACATGATTAATCCGTACACTTTTGTACAATTCACATCTTTTATGATATGGCCGTTCCGAATTCACTTGGGCCAATAGTAACAAAAACGCAATCTCAGTTACTATAAATAGCCTTGTTTTTGGCTGAACCTGGTAGTTAAGCGGTGCTTTCATTTGATTTGTAAGATCGGCGTCCTGTTTCAAAACAACACGAGGACTGTTTGGGAGGGATATTGCAGTCTTGCCTGTGTCAAAAGATCCTATTCAAGCCCTCTACACCACGCCAACGTCTGGACGGTTGACCCTTAGTGGCTAATTTAAAATTCACCAAATACATACATATTTCATGGATTATTGGTGGAATCGGTACTCGAATCCGCCGTTGTCTAGTTCCTTAAGTAGATACTTTACTTAACCACCACCTCCTCCTAACCTGTGCCGATGTATGACGGCAAAAATCAGTACAAAGAGTACAGGGTCTATTCTGATACCCCCGGTTGGGTTGGGAGTTGGGTTGGGTTCCGTTGTTAACGTGCGGAACCCAATCCAACCGGGGGTACCAGAATAGACCCCTCTATCTGGTATTTAGCCTTCACACTTTTTTTTACTTTCTTGTATGTAAAGGGTTCAAAGATAATGGTTGTAATCGTCAAAAAATTTGATCTCGAAATTTTTTCAAATCTCTGCGTGTTAGAGCTTCCTGAGTTTGAAAGAAGAAAAAGTTTTATGTTAAGAAATTTGTTTCTGGTCTGTAAACCAAAATTGAAGACACCCGTCTAATTTGGGGCGAAGCCGCCAGAAACGAAATCGACCCGGTCAAAGGGAAATATGTAACTATTTAGATCTGAGGTTCCCAACCTGAGGTACGCGTGCCCCGGGGGATACACGAAGGACTAGTTGGGGGTACGCAAAATCCAAGTCGGTAAGGAGGACACAAGAAAAAATAAGGCATTAAAAAAGTTACAGAACTTTGTTTCCCCAAATTCGTGTGAAAAGTAAAATTGGAAGTTGTGCAGATTTTAAAATATATAATATTAGAATTTAAAGTTAAATTAAGCGAGATTATTACATATATATATATATATATATATATATATATATATATATAATGTATTCGTTATTGTAATCGTTAAACAAAAAACACAGGCCGAATTATTCTAAATTTTCATTTTATTATGGGAGAGTGAGGGAATGTACGTACATCTTAGTATAAGGTTTCATGCCAAAAGAGAACAGAAGATCCCTGCTTTTTCTCAGGTAGGGATTTAAAAGATAGACATGTGATCAAAGTGAAGGGAATAATAGCTATTTTTAGTATATTACGTAAGTGCTCTAGGGCGACAATAAGTCGCTGATTTCGCGAGTTTTGTGCGCGTGGAAACGATTAAAATATTCTTTTAGTAATAAATATGTCAAAACTAGAGATTTAATAAACCTTCAGAGCGGGAAATAGAACGAAACTGGAGTTTTAGAAAAGTGATTTTGGAATACATTAAGACTTTAAAATATATAATATTAGAATTTGAAATAAAATTAAGTGAGATTATTACATATATATATATATATAATATATATATATATATATATATATATATATATATATATATATTTCCTGTTCAAAATTTATTTCCACACATTGAATAGAAAAATTAATCTTTTTTTACAGTTTTACACGAGAAAGAATTTATTTTTACTATTTTAGCAAGTAAAAGAAATATTTAGATTTGTATCACTAGGTATTCAAACACTAATTGGGAAGTCTCTTTTTAGACGCTGAGCATTGCATTCATAAACATAACAAATTGAATAAAACAATTTTTAAAACACTTGCACACGCATTAGTGTGCTAAAAAGAAGTCTTTTTTCATTTAATTGTTTTCTATACGTTCTAGGCTTTCATTTGTAATTCATTATTATAAACTAGCTGATCCCACGCAGAGGATCTGCGCTCTGCTATATGCACACCATGCGTTTTAAGCCAAACTGGCGCTCTCAAGTTCCCGACGCTTCATCTCGTCAAAAATATAGCTCGTCATCTATCGTCAGGAAAGACGTTGAGTCAGGATGGCGATTCAACGCTCCAAGAAAATTCGCGAAGACAAAAAAGGCACCAAACGGTGTGCGTATAACGGAAAAGTATCCAATGTACAATGTTCACAAAAGAGAGTTCAATGATGTTTACCTCCATTTGTGAATTAATACGATTTTAACTTACGCTGATATGAACTATTTTGACGTCGGTCTGAACGTTCTCTGGCTCATCTATGTCCATATGCTTCATTTCTAACTAATCTGTTTGAATAATTTATTCCAAATTTCGCATGCTAAGCCTATGAAATTAAGCCTAACATGAAGGAGGCTACTGGTAATTTATTTTGTAAACAAACCGATCGTTGCCATCGGCAAAAGAGAAATTAACCTCCTTTCTGTGCCACGTACGTTAACGTTTTATATATATAGATATTATTGTATCTTGAAATCAATAACAGTTATAATTAGCAATATTTAACAAAGATATTAACTATAAGTTAATTAGTCAAAAATTAATTAAAACTTAATTAAAAATTCTTAGTATTATATAGAATGGCGCATATGCAGCTATTTCTAATATAATACAGAAAGCACGCAAAAAGGTGTATTGTTATCGTTTATTGTTTAAATCTTCTGTTTATTATTTATATTTTTTACCTTTTAATTTATATTTCTATTATTTGAAATAGATAAGTAATAGTAGTAAGTAGTGTGTAACAAATTTCAAGTTGCTCTATTTTGGTCGGCAAATTAAGTACACATTAGGTATAATTTTCATGAATGAACTAGAAATTCATAAAATAGTGGCATTAGTTAAAAATATACTTACTTACTTAAAAACCAGATGGGGTGTTCTCCCCTAAACTTTCTCGTATACTTCTCCAAAAAGGTGCCGTTTCTCCTTCCCCCGCGTGGCTAAAAAAATTCGAACTCACTGTTATCCAGAATCCAATGACTATCAGAAGGTTTTTCATTATAGTGGTTGAAAAATACCTAGGTAAAGAATTCAAAGGGATGCGTACCGATCAAAACGCATCTATCGTACACTGCTAGGTTTCACTCTTGCCGTCTCAAGGACAAACTGACGTAATCGCTGCTTTCGCGACCACAGACGATTGCTTCTGTACGCATGCGCGTGAAGATAGCGGATTGGTTTCAATGGTAAATTATACAGATCGACAGACAGTCAACCCTTTGACGGATTTGGTCCAAAATGTTATACGGACCTACGTTCATGACGATAAAACTGTGTACCAAATTTTATCCATCTAGCTATTCAAGTGTTTGAATTATAGTGCTCACATGACTTCGGACATACAGACAGACAGACTTCCCGTTGACGGATGTTGTCCAAAATTTGATAGAAACCTACAAATTATGTTTAAAGACCACGTACCAAATTTCATCCCCGTAGCTCTCATAGTTTTCGAGTTATCGTGTTCACAGACAGACATAATTCGAAAATCGTGTTTTTCGGACTCAGGGAGGTCTAAAACGTGGAGATTCGTCAAAATCTCGAGTTCGAATTTTTTGACGATTACAATACTTTCTCTTTGTACTTCGTTTACGAGAAAATAAAAATAGTAACGTGTATACTTAACGAACAGCTAATGATTATACTACTGTAAGTGCGTGAGCCCGTTTCTCGATAAATAATATTTTGTAAAAAAACCATAGAATTAAAAATGCCTTGGTCGACACTGATTTTAATATTTAACAAACATTTAAGAGAAAATAGCTACGTCTAATAGAACTTAATAGATCCGCGTGAATAAGCATTGAGGTCAATTAAATGCTAATTTTAGCACGAGAATACAGAAGTAAACAAATGAAATAGGATTTTCAACAATTTAATTTGAAAATGTAATCAGCTATTGTTATACATCTTTCATAATAGTAGCCAAGTATTTTATATAAAAAAGTTAATTATTGATGTTGAATTTAAAACATTTTTCTAGAAAATTTCCATTAGCATGGCTTTATGTAAATAAAAAAACATTAAAAAATCATAAAATATATTAGAAATATTAACGAAATTATCACAATTAATGCTTAAGTAATAAAGTAAAATAGTGGCATAAACTTATCTAATTATAACAAATGGACTTCTGCGGAAATTCCTGTCAGCTAAATATATATTTCTACGAAATATAATTTACAGAAATAACTCATCTCTCAACTAACTCAAATAAAACTTACAAAAAACACACACAAAAAAGTGAAACCCCAACTGCATCTACCTAATTCCCTGAGCTTTATTTAACAAACATGTCCCATCCCTCTTCGCCCAGATTTAACAAGACAGGTCTCCGACTCGAGCAAAAAGATATCTAATGGACTTTCCTATCACAAGTCCATGAGCGCATTCGCTCGTCTTCAATTTGCTTCCGTAGTGCTGATCAATTATGTAAGGACTCCGCCACTGCGACCTGTACAGTGAATGGGAGATGCAGGATTACTTCGCCAGAAATTTTCTTATTTTCACTTGTGATTATATAAGCGCAATTTCTTTTGGCTCGCATCCAATTTCTTTTGGTTTATTTCTTACCCGAAATAACTAATAAGGGAAAGTATGTTTTCTTAAGAAAATTCTGGGATGTAATTTATTACCGGCTTGTAAACATTTGTTGTTTGTCGAAGAATATGGACTATTTCTTATGTTATAATTTTAGTAAAAAAATTCATTCTTTAGCTCTATATATGTTATCTGATAAATAAAGTTCTATTTTTGCGATAAATAATGTTAAGTGTTGCAACGTCAAAAATAATTAAGGGACGATTGCTTTAAAACATTGATCAGTTCATTTATCTATGTGATGAAGCACTAGCACTACCGAAAATTTAGTAGTATTAGGTACCCAGGCTTCCTTATGTTTTAATGAAGTCAGTTTCAGCGATGTTGGCAAATCGTCTAATTGTACGCTGTGGTGTGACGTCACATCCTTTTCCTCCTACATTACAAAATATTACGACAGTAGTATTCATCCTTTTAGCATCAAGTATCCAATCTCTTATATCAGATTTAATGAAGCCACGTATGGTCATAGTCGCATATCTCCGCATATCATCGAACATCTAACTGTACCGGAAAACCGAGTCACCCCGCCCTGCCGTAACGTGAATTCTGAATGACAGAGGCCGTTACGATAGCTCGAGTACTGAGGCTGGAGTCCTAGCAGTTCATCACCGGGCCACGGCCCGACTCCTCCGGAAGGAGGTACGTACTATCACTGGTGGAGGCCCTTGGAGCCCCACCATTACTTAGCTCACCGGGGAGACGAGTTCCTGCTTACTTATCCGGCAGGAACTTACTGTCGGTCATACTCACGGTGTTCTGAGTGTAGAACATCTAACTGTACGTTGTGTTGTGACATAATGTCAATGAACATCTAACTGTACGTTGTGTTGTGACATAATGTCAATGAGCATCTAACTGTAGGTTGTCTTACGTCGTGTTGTGACATGATGTCAATGAACATCTAACTGTACGTTGTCTTACGTCGTGTTGTGACATAATGTCAATGAACATCCAACTGTACGTTGTCTTAAGTTGTGTTGTGACATAATGTCAATGAACATCTAACTGTGCGTTGTCTTACGTTGTGTTGTGACATAATGTCCTTTTTCTCTTAAAATATTCTCCGTGGTTTCCAACCTTAGCCTTCGGTCGGGCGCAATACAAATCCTAACACGGTCGGGCGCAACTCCTTTGTGAGATTAAAAGTTAAATTTTTGCTTAGGCTTAAGGAGAAGCGTAGCAAACTAAACTATTCGGTCATGCAAATCTATATTTGCGTTTCTAAATAACTTTTTTGCATTTTTTTGCAATTTCTAATAACAAAATGTTCGGGAATTCAGAAGGGAGTTGTTTGCCGGTAATGTTCCTTAATAATGACAACTGTTGTAGTTGAGCCTGAAATAATTCGACGTTTTTGAAATAATATATTGGCAATAACGATCAATATCATTGAATTAGGAGTTGGGACACAGGTATACGAAATTTTGCGGGTATATAAAAATAAATATTGAGAAATATGTGGGAAGTCAAAAATACAAACGCAATCGGGCACAACTCATCTGACAGATCAACGTGCCCCTCACGTACATCAAAAGGATACTAGAGAAAAAACCTCGACACACTAGTGTGAGTGGCAGGAAGACAAGAAGCTACTAGAAATCCTTTCTCGGTAAAATCCGCACTTTGGCACAAAAAACAATATTGTTACAAACATGGAAAGTCGCTTTCCCAGCAATGTTAGTCTTATCGCTGGGAAGAGAGTTTTGCAGGGGTAAGTATGAGATTACAGTCAGCAGCCACGTCTGGGCCCCTGACCTCGGCGACCATCTTGTCGACTTGGCTACAAATTTGGCGACGAAATATGGGATCAAAGGTGCTGGAATCTTCTCGATATCTCTATTAGCATAACATAACACCACTCCATGCCCCTGCAACTATAACCATATGGTTATTTAAGCAGTGACGTGGTCATGAAGTGGAAGAGAAATCACAACACCCGAAGGGGTGACCTCTCTTAAAAACTTGACATTTCTCTATACCGCTGCCTAATTAAAAACGCAAGTTTGATTTTGAAGAGGAGTTGGCTGATGGAACTCTATTTGAAGGAGAAACACGGAGGATCTTGGAAGAAAGTCCTGAAAGAACGGCAAAGCTGTTCTGAATTCATTAGGGGATGATGGGCTGAAGAGGAGGCGAAGTTGAATGTTGAACTGGTGAAACGGGACCTTCCATCTCCAAAGGAAAGCATGGAGTGATGAAGACGCATGAAGGAAAGTTTGGTTGGAATTAATTTCCCTCATCGCTGGAGGAAGAGGTTGTTCGGTTGCTGAAGTTGCTAATTAATAAAATGTTGGCCAAGATTGTGGAAATGGGATGAGAGCATTGGACTCAACTGAGAAGACTATTGAAGGAACGAAAAAAAAAACAATTAATTGGGATCTGGACGGAAAAGACTGGTTTCTCTTTCGAGAAAGCGGAGCAAATTATGTATCTTCCTTCTTGACGTTGAATTGTTGGCTACTCTTCGGAACCATATTGGCTGATGTTGTTGGCTGGGTGGTGCCATATGGTAGGGGGTTGTGAGGAGGCAAACCGTAGCATAATGGATTGGTGTACCGATTCCCCCACAAGAACAGAAAGAGGTTTCGGCAAGGTTGAATCTATGGAGAAACGAAGGGAAAGGCCCATGTCCTGTGAAAAATAAAACTTCGTTGCGTGTCCAGTTGATTGGATGCAAGCTAATATCTCTATTAGCAGAGGAGATACGCTTGAATGTACTAGAAGATTCCATGTGACGTCACGGCATGCCGCGGGAGACTATATAAGGAGAGCGCTTGGATGACGGAGTGTGTGTTGATCGACTGGAATCGCCTTGGAGCGCGAACGTCTTTGGAGTTCTATCCGCTGTGCGAGCTAGTAAGCTGCTGGACGCCCAGCGGTAGTAGCGTTGATCCATTGGGAACGACTTTAGAGTTGCGTCCGCAGTGCGAGCTAGGAAGCTGGTGAGCTGAGTGCTATTGAAAGTGCTGTTATTGTCGTTATATACAGTACTATATACAGTAAAACCCCACTAATCCGAAATTCCGGTTAATCCGAACCGATTTTATTTTCGAAAATTATATGTAATTGAAAAGATTACCTGAAAACATCTGTCTTTTAGTGAGTATACACTATGTTTCCGTTTATATGATGTAATTGAAATGCTTAAAATGTGAATTAAAATTAAATAATAAAGTTAACGCGATCCACACAAAACAAATTATTTCGATTTTACAGAAGAGAATGACGTGTCAGGAAGAAGCGTGTTCGTCGAGAATGAGCTCGAAGGAAGTGGATGATTCATTTCTCGGAAAATTAAGGGCTGAACAGGTAGAGATTGCACGTGGAGGAAGAAAGGAAAAAAATTCTATTCTTTAGCCTCCGCCATCACGGCTCACTAGTTTCACGGAATGAATCTCTTTTTGAGTTCGCCGTAAGATAAGGTCACTTCATACAGGAGCACATCCATTATTCTAATGAAAAGGGAAGGCATATTCTCTTTCTATTGCTTTTGAATAAAAAAGTTCAAGAGACAGTAGTACTGAGTACTTATAACTTACATTTAATGTCTTACATAAAATGTCCTTTTATCCCATTTTCTAAAAAAAATAGCAGTAGAATAATACCGATTTTTGTCTCACCATTTACTGTTATAGTAAAAAGATAGCGCTTTAAACTCTTTATCAATAGATAATTTAATCAATAAAGAGGCACTTCATATAGAGAGGGTTAAGAGCTAAAGCGAACCAAATCCTTGAAATTCATTTCTGAGAAAACGGGTCTCAAAGTTGATTTGCTGCATTTAAAGTAACAGTAAATAACAGTTCTTATTGTTCTTGCTGCCTGGTGAATACAACTTGAATTATGGACTAGAATCACTATTTCCCAAAAAATGTAACATTTCTTCCCTATCACGGCAAAGGATGAACTTGGTTCGCTTTAACTATAAACCCTCCATATTGTTACAAACAAGGAAAGTCGCTTTGCAGCAATGTGAGTCTTATGGTTGGGAAGATAGTTTTACAGGGGTTAGTATGGGATGACTAGCAGAAGCCACGTTTGGTCCCCTGACCTTGGCGACGAAATATGGGATCTCAAAGGTGCTGGAATCTTCTCGATATTTCTATTAGCAGTTGAGATACGCTTCAATGAGCTAGAAGATTCCATGTGATGTCACGGCCTGCCGCGGGAGACTATATAAGGAGAACACTTGGATGGCGGAGTGTGTGTTGATCGAATGGGATCTCCTTGGAGCGCGAACGTTTTTGGAGTTCTATCCGCTGTGCGAGCTAGTAAGCTCTTAGACGCCGAGCGGTAGTAGCGTTGATCCATTTGGAACGACTTTAGAGCTTCGTCCGCAGTGCGAGCTAGGAAGCTGGTGAGCTGAGAGCTATTGAAAGTGCAGTTATTGTCGTTACTAGTTATTTACTGACTGTTTGCGTTGTTAGATAACAAAGTGCTGAACTGTTATTACCTGTGAATTCTTGTCTGTTTGCATTGGTAATCTGTGCAAGAACTATTGTTTCCTGTACCTGTGCTACGTGTTTTCCTGCATATTTGTACCTTCATTCTCCATTATCCTGCGTGTTGGACTATTTACACCATACACCCACAGTAAAACTTCTGCAACATTATATAGATTTATGGAGCACTGGAACAAAATTCAAATTAATGCCTTTTCTAGCCAATAGGATTCAGACTGAAAATGTTATTAAATCAATTTAGAACGTACAGATGGTAGCCTGAGTGCTGATGAAAAATAAAACTAAACTTATGTCTTTCACTTGAGGCTGTATCTTTTTAGTTTTGTTTGTAAGCTTTAGAATACCATATTTTATTCTACAATGTTGAAGGAAATTCCTTATCCGTATTATCTATATATATAAAAGAGGAAAGTATGTGTCTTTCTGTGTGTATTTGTTTGTTCGTTTTTTGGTTCTTTATGCACGCCCACACCTTTGGATTTACGACGACCAAACTTATCACAGTGATGGATTAGCACAAGAGGGAGCTAACGTCGTAAAAATTATTTTAAAATTCGGAGGAGAATTTTATTTACTTAATTAAATAACGAAAATTAAGCTGTTTGTAGACGCTTTTCACCAATAACTTATGAAATGCTTATAGTACGAATATTATTTTGACATCAACTTAAATAGCAAAAAATTATCTTTGTAATGATACCAATTTAATTGTTGTACAATTTTTTCTAACTGTAATTAACGCTTCAAAATTCATTTTAAAGGCAATTTGTAACAATGTTTTCTATTGTCATAAAATAAAATTTATTATTTTATAAAACTCCATTTCATCATCCTTTATTCTCATGTTAAAGTTAAGAAAATATTGTTTCCTTTGCTCATTGACTTCAATGTAGCTTTCTTTACTCCGCTGTTGTATTTCGTAGCTGCACTTAACTTCCGTTTTTATTTCGTAGCTTTTGATTTGCTTTCAAATATCCAGTGACGTTAGTTAAGTTACTACGCGATGTTTTGTTTAAATTTCACAAATTTTTGAATTATCCTAATCAGCGGCGTAGCGACCGTCAGAAAATTAAGTATAAAAGCCGCAGATGCCAGTTTTATACAAACATTACAACAAAAGATGGAGACAAAACATTACCGCATTTATGCCAGTTTTTAAAGCAAATTATGATTAGGGTGCGTAAAAATAATACCCGAGAGCCATTTCCGCTCGCTAGGCAAATGACGACTGGGGCAAAAAAAATCATATTCCCTGGGCGCCACTTGAACACGCCGCGCCACTGACCATTTTGACAAAACATTAATATGGTTGTGTCATTTTTTAAAGTCATATACAATAAGGAGTCGAAAAATACCATGTCCTGAACGCCGTTTAGGCAAGTTAAGCCTCTTATGATAACACCCAGAGGGGCCACAAATAAACCATAGTCCCAGCGGCACTTTCCTTCCCTAAGGCAGTGTCAGTGCGTAAGGTAATTAAAAGTTAATCGAGTCCCGTTTCTACCAAAGGGAGTGGACCTGAGGGAGAAAAGGAAGGAATGGTGATTGCGGTCAAGCACACAAACACCAAAAAGAAGAAAATAGGAAGCCATAAAAAGCATAATAAGAAGTATTTCTGTTATCACCTTAGCAATGATGGGGATGGTAAGATGGAATGCCAAGGGTTGTCAAACTCGTGTGAAGTGGTTCAAAGTATAGAGACAAAAGGATGGTGTGAGTTTAGCTGCTGGTCGAGGGGTCAGAGACAAAGGAGAGGACAAAAGAAAATCAACGAAAGACATTACAGTAAAAAAAATGTCTAATTAAGTTTAAAACATTATAAGTACATAGAATTGGAAATATTTCTACGTCGAGCAACGTCGGGGATATATTAAGCTAGTTATTTAATAAAATCCATCTATGTCCGATATAGAATTTTATCAGAGAAATCTTTTTCTGAAATCAAGCCCAGTGTTGTCAATTGGTAGCAAACTGTTTTTAGTCGCAAATCATACTTAAAACAAAACAGTATTTTTGAAAGCATTTTTCCCATTTTTTATTCAAGAAATGAAGGTCAAAAAACATTTTAAAATCCTTTTTTTAAATCGTGATTTTAAGGGTTAATCCTTATTGTGGAATTCTTTCACAAACTGGCAACATTTCGAGAGCTTACAAAACATAAGGAGGAAACATATTTTTTAATATGATAATGTTTACAAGCTAGATACTCTCTGTAAATTGTTGTTGGTGCAAAAAAAAAAAAAAAAACGTTCTAAACGCCCTACAGGGTAGACCGCTGGACCTACAACTACCAAATCTGGCATGTAATTACTTCTTGGGCCGTAGGAACTGAATTAAGAAAAAGTCTTTTTAAATTTTTAGTAGATTTTTAATTCAAAATTAATCGAAAATTTTGCGTTTTTCCTCAATAGCTTCAGAAAATATTATCACAGAAAATTTTTCTTTACATCACCTTAAGATTCAAACGAATATATTTACACTGATACTGATTTTAATTCCGTACCATTTTTTCTCTCATTTTAATAACATTTTTTAAAAAAATTAAAGTACAGTAAAGCACCATTTATACGTTTCTCATTTATGCGTCGTTTCATCACACTCCCGATTCATTCGTATTCATTGTAATGATAAAAGTACTTCTTTTATACGACGCAAGTACTGCGGTTATACGTCGTTTTACCCCGTTCTAAAATGCGAAAACATCCTCCTTTCCAATATGTGAACTGTGATAAAGATATTGTTACGAAAGTCTTTCTGTGGGTGTATGACAGTATGGTGTAGGCAGTCCAACACGCCGGATAATGGAGAATGAAGGTTTATTTACAAATACGCGGGAAAACACGTAGCACAGGTACAGGAAACAATAGTTCTTGCACAGATTACCAATGTAAATAGACAAAAATTCACAAGTAATAGCAGTTCAGCACTTTGATATTTAACAGCACAAACAGTCGGCAAATAACTAGTAACAACAATGACAGCACTTTCAATAGCTCTCAGCTCACCAGCCCGATAGCGAGCTCACCTAGCTCGCACAGCGGATAGAACTCCAAAGACGTTCGCGCTCCAAGACGATCCCAGTCGATAAACACACCCTCCGTCATCCAAGCGCTCTCCTTATATAGTCTCCCGCGGCAGGCCGTGACGTCACATGGAATCTTCTAGTACATTCAAGCATATCTCCTCTGCTAACAGAGATATCGAGAAGATTCCAGCACCTTTGAGATCCCATATTTCGTCGCAAAGTTTGTCGTCAAGGTCAGGCGTCCAGACGTGGCTGCTATCGGTCAACTTATACTTACCCCTGTAAAACTCTCTTCCCAACGATAAGACTCACATTGCTGGGAAGCGACTTTCCATGTTTGTAACAATATCAGGACTTCGAAATTATTCACAATTGATGAATTAATAGAAGACAAACTGTCTAGAGATAATTTAAGCAATGATGAAGACGTTATTCCACCTTCCTTTAAAGACGCGATGGACTCCGTTTAAAAAACTTCGAACTTGCTTCTTTTGTAAAAAGAATAGTGAAAAAAACATTCAATAAACTTAATTCGGTTCATGACGACGTCGTTTTATTTCAGTTCATTTAAAGATGTATAAATGGTGCTTTACTGTATGTTTTCCAACAATAATCTTCATTGTTTTAGTTATGCATTTATACGCACGCGCGTTTGCTACGATACTATACACAACTAGGGGGGTTACACCCCCTGCTCGCTCCGCTCCCCAACCCCAAAAATCGCGATGTAATTCTTTTGATATCACTACGTGATCCCAACTCGTTCGCTCGCTCGCCAAACAGTTATGCATTTCTGCTAGTAATATGAAATTATCATTACATTAATTACCGAAAGTAAATTTAAATTATCTGAAATTGCATGAACTCCTAAAATTAATATTTCATCAATTTCCAAAATTAAAATCTTCTGGTAGCAAAGACATATATATGTAAATGTTAGAAAGAAATCTGAAGCTAATACATATAATCCTAAGATGTTTAAAAATCAAAATTATTTACATCAATCAGAAATCGATCATTTAAAACTTCTTTCCACACACAATTGACAATATTGTCAACAGTTTTATTTTCCCCAACTTCATTCCACCAAAATTTTAAACATGCCCTATTTTCAATGAAACGTTGCTAATAAAAGCTTCCCCACATGTATTCACACTCACTCCAGTTATTAATTAGCCAAGAAAGATATAATGTTTCTCTCTGGGTAGTTATTTATGGGTTAACATCAGAAAATTTAAGTTGTCAAGAGACGCTATAACCCATTTCACAACCTTTTACCTAAAAGAAGGACCATTTAAAGAGAAAAGTGACTTGAAACATATTCATATTAATTATTCAAAATTGAAACCATAATAATTATGTATTTTTAGCTTTTTAAAATTGATAAGATCCTAAGTTTACTTGTGTTATGTTGCTCAGAAAGCTTCCCCACAAGTATGCAGACTCACTCCAGTTACAATTTAGTCAAGAATGGTACATTTTTCTCTGGGTAGTCACTTATGTTTTTTAAAACTCAGAAATGTGAGTGATCGAACGATGAAATGGCCCATTCCTTAACATTTTAACTAAAAAAGACAGATTAAGGAGACATACATTCATTTGCCTAATCGAGAAATTAAAATACTTAAAACTTATTTTTTCAAACTATTTAACTCAAAAAAAAATCATTGTCTCAGACTTTCCGCCGATGTCACCAAACTAAACTTGCGACCTGTTGCCAAACGGAGATTAAGAAATTCAACCCTTTTTTGTCGCCACATAAGAGAATTATGTACATAGAGTTTTGTGTGCAGGTTATCGTTTCTATAGAACTAAGAGTAAATTAAAAAATATAATATAAAGACAGACGTATCAAGCCTACATTATCATACTACGATGTAAAAGTTAAAATCTCCTTTAATTTATTAGTAGTTTGGGCTGAAATCAGTGACTCTCAAATCCCAGCTGCATATCTATTTTAACGGACTTTTCCATTTAATACCAAGCAAAAACGGAAATTATATAATTGCGGTGTAAACTTACCTACAGAAACAATTACCTTATCTTCCTCAGCAAATACTTACCATTGCTGCTTCGAACAAACCAATTCCTATAATTCACTACACTACCAATCAAACTAAATTACCACCGCCTCATGGAACGACAGAAATCAGAACTCTCTAAGTGGGTACACTCACTGCAACCGTATTTACACGATGTCAATTGGACCCTAATTGCGAATCATGCCCCTCGCAGAACGGAAATCGTGGGGAAATAATTTTAATTGCGGGCGCAATCCTAAGGCACCAGTTGTCGTAATCCACTGCCTCCAGCCGGTGTCATTCTATCACCGGGGTACAATTTCCAACAAACATGCTACATACAAACTCCACATTAATGAGTACTTTTAGTCCCAGGAACAATGAGACATAATTTCGTTCTTTATGGATGCCAACTCCTAAGACAGGATCTAAATTGCTGCTGAGTAGTAGGTTTCTAACCAGCTGCCCTGGAGAAAAGTAATGATTGCGGAATGGTTTTGGAGGAGGAAGATGACAAGCCTAATCGCAGTTGAGATTAAGTGTTGTTTAAAGAAAGGTACAAATGGATTGGAAGTAACTGTCATCGTGTATCCAAAATTGCTTAATTTACTTCTGCACGTAAGGTTGCTAAATTGATTATAGAAAAACCTGTAGTAGTTAAGACTGAGACTTTAAATGAGAGTTTTTGAAGGATTGGATGGCACAGTTTGGACAAATTTTTTGATGCTAGAAAGAAAATAATATGTCCAAAAATAGGTTTGAAGTAAAGGAAAGTGACCAGATACGAGATACATTTCTAATATGAGTTGTTTTTATATTCCATATGGAGTGTGCCACCATATTCCTGAACCTGAGAAGTAAACTGTAATAACTGGACTGGAATGAATTCACATTTTCCTTTCACTAGTTTATTAGTACTACTATATATGATTAAATAAGAGCTATATACATATTTACAATTGCTATTCTCGCTTAAGATTACTCATAATTATCACTCGGAGTTCACCTCACGAACACCTACAAAAACGTGCACGCTCTGTGCCGAAACCCAATCCCCTTAATGGCGCCTACCACCTCGTCTCTCGCACAACTGTTTCTACCACTCTTCACTTCGCATCTTTTGGCTAAGTGCCAAAACAGTTACGTCGAGCTTGCTGGCATGACACAAATTATCTAAAGTAAAGTCCACTTCTGCTGATATTGATGTTTTTATCGTATTTACATTATCCCGACAGAATCTTCAGATGGATAAAATGACCAGTCGAATTGAACAAAAGAAAAACGCTCTCAAAATATAAATTACCCATTGCTCTCTGGGACTTCTTTTTGTTCTCCTGTAAAATGTTAAAATTTTTATTTAAGAGAATTTACTTTTGACGCACAGACTTATTAATGAAGCGTGCGTCGACATCCGCATGCCTTTTCCATATGAATCAGACACTCCCTTTTTCTAACATCCATGCCACACCAGTGGCAAAATGATCCTAGAGGAATTTAATTTGGACGGGTCCCCTGTACACAATGGATTTTTCATGGAATCGGGTCTCGAACCTTGGACTTTACCGCTAGGGACCTACATATTTTTAAGTTAAAGATGTTCTGAAATTTAAAGGTTACTTGATTTTATAGTGAATACGTCCAAGTGCATGACCCTTCCAAATCAAATGAAAGCACAAAACTAGATTGCTCTGAAAATACTTCAAAAATATCTAGAGGTAAGGGGTGTGATACGACCTATACGCATTTGCCTACTTTACCTGTTTGATAATCCGGCCCTAAATCAAACGGTTAAGTGGTTCAGCATCTATACCACCGAAAAGGAAAATGTCGCAGAAATGCTTAAGAAACAACAGGCAAAAATCGAAAGTATGCTGACGAGAAACTTAAGAATATTCCCAAAGGTCATTACTACCGAATTGACGTTATGTGGGTTGATTATTGAAGCATATTTCATTCGATTGTAACTCAAATATCCTGACGTTGTACAGATAAGGAAATAGGAAGGCCGAGACTCTAGCTCGGGTAACAATTAGAAATCCATTATTAACTAATTTAGAGAAAAGATCATCATGTAGGATCAGTGTCCCACATGAAATGAATAGGTCATCATGTGGGAGAAAAGATCAAATGTTCTAGAGAGGCGACCGAAGGAGGCATTTAGAGGAGAAAAATGACAATAAGGAAATTGCCCTTTAACCGTATTCCTCAAGAGATTCCTCTTTATGAAGTTAAAATATTGTAGGAGGCGTATACACTCTGACACTTACGGTGCGGCCTATTCCAGCACGAATTCATACGTAAAACTAATTTCTTATACATTATATGGAGGATTCTAGAGTCAATCAGTGTAAGTCAATTGCTTTTGAAAATGACTTTCATATTGTTACAAAAGTCTTACTGTGGGTGTATGGCGTAAACAGTCCAACACGCAGGATAATGGAGAATGAAGGTTTATTTACAAATATGCGGGAAAACACGTAGCACAGGTACAGGAAACAATAGTTCTTGTACAGATTACCAATGTAAACAGACAACGACTCACAGGTAATAACAGTTCAGCACTTTGTTATCTAACAACACAAACAGTCGGCAAATAACTAGTAACGACAATAACTGCACTTTCAATAGCGCTCAGCTCACCAGCTTCCTAGCTCGCACTGCGGACGAAACTCTAAAGTCGTTCCCAATGGATCAACGCTACTACCGCTGGGCGTCCAGCAGCTTACTAGCTCGCACAGCGGATAGAACTCCAAAGACGTTCGCGCTCCAAGGCGATCCCAGTCGATCAACACACACTCCGTCATCCAAGCGTTCTCCTGATACAGTCTCCCGCGGCAGGCCGTGACATCACATGGAATCTTCTAGCACATTCAAGCGTATCTCCTCTGCTAATAGAGATATCGAGAAGATTCCAGCACCTTTGAGATCCTATATTTCGTCGCCAAAGGCGCCAAATTTGTCGCCAAGGTCAGGGGACCAAACGTGGCTGCTGCTAGTCATCCCATTCTTATCCCTGTAAAACTCTCTTCCCAACCATAAGACTCACATTGCTGGGAAGCGACTTTCCCTGTTTGTAACAATATGGAGGGTTTATAGTTGAAGCGAACCAAGTTCATCTTTTGCCATGGTAGGGAAGAAATGTTACATTTTCTGGGAAATAGTGATTCTAGTCCATAGTTCAAGTTGTATCCACCAGGCAGAAAGAACAATTAGAAGTCCACTGTTACTTTAAATGCAGCAAATCAACTTTGAGACCTGTTTTCTCAGAAATGAATTTCAAGGACTTGGTTCGCTTTAACTCTTAACCCTCTCTATATGAAGTGCCTCTTTATTGTTTAAATTTTCTGTTGATAAAAAGTTTAAAGCGCTATCTTTTTACTATAACAGTAGCTGCGACAAAAATCGGTATTATTTTGTCGCTATTTTTTTAGAAAATGGGATAAAAGGACTTTTTATGTAAGACATTAAATGTAAGTTATAAGTACTACTCTCTCTTGAATTCTTTTATTCAAAAGCAATAGAAAGAGAATATGTTTCCCCTTTTCGTTAGAATAATGGATGTGCTCTTATATGAAGTGACCTTATCTTACGGCGAACTCAAGAAGAGATTCATTCCGTGAAACTAGTGAGCCGTGACGGCGGAGGCTAAAGAATAGATTTTTTCCTTTCTTCCACCACGTGCGATCTCTACCTGTTCAATCCCTAATTTTCCGAGAAATGAATCATCCACTTCCTGCTAGCTCAATATCGTACGAACAAACTTCTCCCTGACACGTCATTCTCTTCTATAAAATCGAAATCATTTGTTTTGTGTGGATCGCGTTAACTTTATTATTTAATTTTAATTCATATTTTAAGCATTTCAATTACATCAAATAAACGGAAACATAGTGTATACTCACTAAAAGACAGATGTTTTCAGGTAATCTTTTCAATTACATATAATTTTCGAAAATAAAATCGGTTCGGATTAACCGGAATTTCGGATTATCGGGGTTCTACTGTATATAGTAATATCAACCATATAAAAAAGGCATATCTTAATATTCAATTCTGCATATATATATAAAAGTATTAACTAATTTATTTTACAGAATCTTTTTCCCCATGTCGTCATTAGTCCCTCTACCAAATTTGGTGGCATTTCGGCTCGTAGATGAAGCTATAGATGGCTCTGAGTAGTGCCATTTAAAAAAAACACCCTTAAACTGTACCCTTAGCCTTCCGGCTTTCCCGACGGTGATTTTTTTAATTAAAATTACTTCTATATCACTTTACATTAAAAAATGTCCAGGGAGTTAAAATTTGGCAACTTCCTGTATATACTCGTTTCATCTTAATCGCTTTCTAATCTAATTTAGCTTTAGTAACCCTTGAATTCCGTCCTCACATATATTATTCCAAAAATGGTTTTTTGGAACTCGGGAGGTTTAAAACTTGATGATTCATCAAAACGAAATTCAGAAAATCAAATTTTATAAGGATTACAATGCTTCTTCTTTCTCTATACAATGCTTTTTTCTACTTTGCAAACGAGAGAGTATTTTTTTTCTAACGGAGTTTCACCTCCAAAATCGTTTGGTTCTTGAGTCACGTTTGGTCGTTTCTGTTTCGGAGTCTTGGGTAGAATGTTTTTTATTTCGAAGAGAGCGCTTCCTGAATGCAGAAATGAGGAATATTAAATTTGGTTCCGAGCTTTTCTGTTGTTGTTGTTGGATTCAACTCCATCTTCCCGGACAGCTCTCACGAATGCTCTTTTTCTAAATTTTTTCTGTAACTCGTTTTTTACGGATGCTCTTTTCCTAAACATACATATCTGAGGTCAGGATCTTGCTCTGCTCTTTATCTAATTTGGAAAGACTAGAATATCGAAATTTTGTAAGAAGGCTATAAAATCCAGTGTTGATTTGTTGAGTGTGCGGACTCAGCAACGTGATGTATTTGTGTTTTTAAAGGTGCTATTTTTTGAAAGATTAAATACAGCAACCTTTTTCACGAATCAAAATGCATGTAATACGAATTTTTGTGAACATTTCAAAGCGTGTACCTTTTAACAATTTAAAATATAAATGCATTTTAGAATTTCAGATGATGATAATAATTCATTTTTGAATAATAAAAATCTTTAAAGATAGATTGTTCTGTATATTTGACAGTTATTAATCCTTTCTCTCTCCTTTCATTTTAAACTAGTCGCCGAAATCTCTTATGCATAATTTGATTTTCATGGCTCCCTTAACAAAATTATTTTAAATTTCCAATTCTAATAGACATTTCGTCCATGTTCTTTCAGTAGATTTGTACCTGTTCTGTTCTTTGTCTGCATGAACATCCCTAATGGAGTCAAGTAACCGTCTGGGTCATGTAACATGAAACTGCTCATGTAACATTAAATTAATCGATTTCGCTCTCTTATTCCACTTGCAAAATATGCATTTGATTTCAACAACAAAATGGCGCAGAACTTTTTAATTCCAGCAGCGTGTTTACTGGATTAATATATGATGATCAAAAGAGCTAAAACATACCATTAAACGTTAAGATATTACCTTAGCTTTCAACCATAGAAGAGAAACCCACAATTAAATATTTATTTAAACAATAACAAGTAATATAAAAAAAATTTAAAGTCAATTTCTACTTAGGTCAACAAAGAAAAATATTATTTTAGAAATTTTTTCCCATATAAAACTAAAATTAATTAATGTAATTTAATTAATAAATTAATATTTGAAAAAACTGTATTAATATCAAGTGCCATCCACTACAAGTTTAAAAAAATGTATTTGAACTTGAGTGGATGAATAAAAAGTATTTTATTAACGATTGAATCTTGAAAATTCCCTTTGTCGCCAAGTCGCCAAATTTATCGCCAAGTCTGTAATGTTAATAGTTTTCGAGATATAATGAAAAACGTATTGCGCATGCGTCATGCAAAATACGAAATGACAGACAAGAAAGCGAATTAATATTGCATTGTCATCTAGTTCTGAGCTATGTTTAAAGTTTCAAGTCTCCAGCTCATCGAGAGGTTAGTTTAAAATCGCGATTGCAAATTTGAACAAGATATATAAATATAAATATATAAAGGGAGAGTGTGAACTAATAGTAGGAATTGAAAAACGGCTTGAATTGCTTTGTAACCATGAAAAGTATTGTTGTAAATTATGCCTAAAATATTTTTAAAAATTTATTAAAATTAGAGAAAAAATTGTATGTGAACTGAATTGATATCATTGAAAAGGTAATTATTTGCACTTTCAGACGGCGAAAAAATGATTTTTGTGCTGTGATATTTTCGGAGGTTATTAAGGAAAAACTCCAAAATTTCGCTTAATTTTTAATTAATTAAAATTTTGAAAAAGGGACCAGAAGGTGTACACTCCAACCATTCAAAGTATGTTCTTGCAAAATTTCGTAGCTGTAGGTCCAGAGGTCTGCCCGGTAGAGCACTAACACACAGAAACACACACACACACACGTTCTCCTTTATTATTAGTATAGATATGACTTTTATTTACTTGATTCACATAAACAGTGGTGGCTCGTTGGTTAAGAAACAAGCAATGCTGCAATAATTGTTTATTTTTAAGTTGTAAGGAATTTTGTGTTGATTATTTTGGTATATAATGATAATATACTATAAATAAATAGTTTTTGAGTTATAAACAAAAACTGAAAAAAAACAATTTTTTTCATGTTTTTGGCTGAAACTAAAATTCCAACAAAAAGTTTCGGTGTTAAACCTCAGATTCGTAATCAGCACTCCAAAAACATAAAGGAGCTAGAAATTACAACTCCTTCAGAATTTGATTTAAAAAACTACTTAACGACTGAACTACTGAGAAAAAGCGAAAAAACGCCAAATGAGGAAGTCACGCCAATCAAGAGCTCGGGAAAATGCAGCTCAAGGGAATCTAATTTCAAGAGGAGGAAGGGTTGCTTTTTTTCTCCGGAGTGAGCTCTTCGCGTTGCTGAGAGCGCGAAATTCGGTCTTTGGGACGGCAAAACTCTCCGCAGCTCTGGTCTCTCTCTCTTTATTCTTGATTGATTTTCTGTCTTCCTTTTGTGTTTTTATTACTTTTTTACCATTTTCGTTGATCATTGAACTCTTAAAGTGGGAAAGTAAGCCAACTAGAATAAAATAAGAAAATACAAGCTTTTAAGGTATCCGAACACGTTCGGAGCACTTTTTTTTAAATTGTGAATTATAAGCACCAAAATATGTTTTTTAGATTCGAATTTAATAAAGATTAATATTAGAGTATGATTTTTGAGTATAAATTATTACAAATTTACAAAAATCTTAAATTTCTGCTGCTTTTTAGAGGAAATTCCCAAAAATTTCAAATATGCTACAGGTCAAACTTTTGTAATAATTCAAATAAAACTAACATTAAAATAAACTACATACTTGTACTAGAATCTTAACATTCTTTGGATAAATAAAAATTTTAGAGCTAATCGTACAATCATTATAAGATATTCAGCAAATTTTCTATGTTATTTTTCAAATAAAAGACCATAATTAAAAAAATATTGTTACAATATACATTATTCTAGTATATTCACTAGATAAACATTTGAAGAAAGTGTTCACAAAATTTCAGAACAATCGAATGATAATATCTTGAGTTATCATGTTTGAAATGTTTTTCAAACTTGATACATGACATCTCTACAACAACCGGAAGTGAAAAGAATTTACAACTTTTAATACGGTTACACAGTGATGAAATGGCGTGCTATTTTCAACTTTCAGAGGTAATTAGTTCTTAAGATATTTAATTAAATAACGAAAATTAGCCGCTATTAAGCCTAATGCTTAGACGTTTTTTGCCAATAACTTCTGAAATGTTTATTAGACAACAATTATTTTTATGTCATTTTAAAGAGTAGAAAATTATCTTTTTAATGATAATAATTCCATTGCGATAAAGTGTTTTATCTGATTGTTATTAAGGCTTAGAAAAATATATTTAACGCAATTTCTAAAAATAATTTTATTCTTATAGAAATAAATTTAAGCCTATTTACTGTTTCGCGCGCGGGCTTTTGCCAGTATTAGTTAATATACGAAAACATTGTTTTCTTTGAGCATAGACAACAAAGGAGACTTTACACTTCCGGTTTCCTGTTGTCGTAGCATTTACAGCTTACGGTTACACAGTGATCCAATGACGTTAGTGAATTATTCTCTCGATGTTTTGTTTAATTTTCACAAATTTTTAACTGATCCTAATGAATGTATGCTAAACCTTCAAGAGTTCTTAGTCCGGTTTCTATTGTAGGAAGAGGAAAAAGCGAAGGTGAAAAAGATGTATTAATGGTCTATCTGTCGCAAGAACTCCTCCTAAACGGTGAATAGTCTCGGCATGAAAATAGCACATGCCATTCTGGGGTCCGCTCCTAGATTAATTCTGCTTTTTTTCAAACTTTCAAAAAATTACTTTCTAAGATATTTAATTAAATAACGAAAATTAAGCCAATTATCGGCATTTTATCTCAGTTTTTCGCCAATAATTTCAGAAAAATATATTATACGTAGATTATTTACATACCATCCCAAAGAGCAGAAAATTATCCTTTTAATGATTTCAATTTATATGTCACGAGTTTTTTTCCCTTAATTTAATAAACATTTCAAATTTATTTCATACGCAATTTGTAGCAATGCTTTCTGTTATTGTAATTAAATTCAAACCATTGATCGTTTTATCAAATCCTTCATTCCGGTATTTTCACCATAGTGAAAGTTATGATAAAAATATTGTTTGAATGTTAACAGAAAGGCAGAAATTTTATTTAGCTTTTATTTCATAGCATATACTTATTTCAATATGTTTACACCACAACACAATGATGTTAATTACTCTCTTTCCGCTATGCTCCATTTAATTTTACGAATTTTTAATGATCATAATGAGTGTGTAAAATCTCTCAAGATTGTTGAGCCCACTTCCTACAGGAGGGAGAGGTCCTAAGGAGAAAAAGAAAGAACACTATGCGTTTTTTTCCGGTCAGTGACAAAAACACTAAAGACAGGAGAATTGTACTCCGGATAATGGCAAAAAATACAAGAGATGAAAGAGTTTCTGTTGTTGCCGTAGCAATGATGGGGAGGGGAAAATGGAGTACGAAGGACTACGAGATTCTTGAAAATATTTTTATCCCGAGCAACGCCGGGCATATCAGCTAGTATGTTATAAAAACATTTGGTTAAATACAGTACAACCTAGCGAATCCGAACTAATTGAGACTGACTTCTGTTCGGATTCCTTGAAATTCGAATTATCCAGAAAACTCGGTAAAATACTCTTGATATACGAAATGCAGTAAAGTATTGACTTTGGGTACTCTGTGAAAAGAGGTATTGACGATTCGTGTCGTCAAGCAGGTTTAGTTCCTGACGTCAAAAGATAACCTATTTTGTTTCTACTTATTAAAGTGCTGTATTCATTCTTAAATACCAGTTCAAATGTTTCTTTAAGTTAGAAATAAATATTAGCTTTGTTTTGGATTCCTATCATTATTATTTTCCTTCCTTTTTTAATAAAAAATTTTCAGAAAATTAAGCAAAGATGTTCTGATTATTCGAAATTTTGGATTCCCGAGGTTCCACTGTATTTATAAAAGTCTCTGCTAAAATACATATTCTGTCGTCTAACATCCGAGATTGAAATGATAAAAAAAATTCCTAGTCACTGAAGGGAAAATTAATTTCACTCGTTTTCTTACAATTCCTTTCATTTTCATTTTTCAATACAGTCAAACCTCGGAAATTACATAAACTGTAGCGCCATTTTATTTTCATTACAGAATCAGTATCGAGTTATCGTTCAACGGAACCACGCTAATAACTAACAGAATTCGGTAATTAGAGTTTTCACTTCCGATTAATGAAATACTAACAATCTCTTTCTTCGGAATTCATTAATAATTTTGATCCTGTTTTGATCCCAAAATCCTCCGAAACGATTCCCACGGTTTCCGTTGGAATAATGCAGTTCCTTATTCTTAATAATGCGTCGTCCGATTTATTTTATCCGCGAAAGTTTGAACTTTAAATAAGGTAGTGTATATAAGGCTTCCTCTTTCCCCATTATGTTAGAATTTGCAAATTTATTTATAGTTGCGCTAATTTTAATAGGAAATCGCATTCTAGGGAAAGGAAATAATAGCGAAGCGTCCAATTATTGTAAATGACGACACATTTGTTAAGTTGCGTTATTTTAAGTGAAATTCTACCTTGTTAACCAAGCGAAACAAATTTTTGTCGTTATCGAATTTTTAAGAATCTATTCAGTTTTGATGGGGTTATGAAAAACTCGAGTAAGAAAATTTTGTTCCGGAAATTTAAAGATAATTCATTTTACATTTTTAAAAGGGGAATGTAAATTGAGAATGGAAGCATGCTATTTTATTTCAAATTTTCAAATGAACTCAAGAAAGCTTTCGCATGTTAACCAAAACACAGAGACATAGAAAGTAATTTAATTATAAACTGCATGTTTTGGCAACCTAAGTTTCTCACATTTTGAATTCATTAACTATTAATCTACTCAGCTTTCTATTTATTATTTGTTCACTTTTGTAACAAATGACACTGTTTGATAAAAATATAAAGAGAATGAATTGCGTCTTTTAGGAGCGGACTTCTCCTATACATTTCTTTCGTCATCATTCTAGCTGTCGTTCAATCACATTGTAAGGAATTAGAGTTTGTAGTTGCTGTTGCCTGCGGTGGATGGCGCTGCATAAGACTGTTCCGTAAATTTCAGTTGGCGGTTCGACGGTAGTCTAGATGGTTGTGTTTCAGAATGAAGAGGCTGATATGATTTTGTGTGGCCATGACTCGAAATATAAGAAATTGTAATGTATAGTTTTCTTATATTTTATGTAAAATGTATTTGTGTGTTTGTCTATTTATGTCGTGCTAGTCCTGTGTGTCATTAATAAACTAAATTGAAAAAGAAATATTGCCTAATCTCTCGGCTGCATTTTATATGACACTACAACATACTTCAGTAATAATAGTAATCTCTACTTTTATATAAATTAAGTGCGTCTGAGTGTATGTTGGAGCTCTACAGGGCAGACCGTTTGATCTAGAATTGCCAAATTTGACAGAACTATTTTTCGAGAGTGGGTATATGCAGCTCGGATCGAATTTTCTGAATTTTAATTACAGCTAAGCACCGTTTATGCGTCTTTCAAGAGACTGACGTAAACCGACGTATAAATGAACAGACGTATAATCGAAATTTTAATAAACAACTTTGATTATTACAAATTGAATGCAACTAATACAAATTCATTTAAAAGTAATAATTTTAAAGTTTTTTTTAAGATAGTATTTGTATACTACTACATACACTGGTGTAAAAAATTAATGAAAATTTGGTATAATGCGAGAAATTTGCAATTAATACGAAAACTATGCTTCGAAATCAGTTCTGGCGAATCGTGTGACATTTAATCGAGTATCATACACATTTTTCAGTGAATATTCGGCCACGAGGGCAATTAGGGGGCCCACCAGAAAGGGATGATGGCGAAAATGGAGTTTGACCCATCCTGTTTCACAGAAAGCTGATAACGAGATGTAACTTTTATCGAAGGTATCTTTATCTAAGGTATCTTTTATATCTTTTTTGGAGGTTGGCAGCACTAATAAGGAAAACACACAGCCATGTGGAATTCATTTCCGGTACTGTCGGCGTTAGCTGCAGATCATTTCTGACAAAGAGAATTTTTCATTCGTCGGATTTTGAAATGTCGTCTTTAGAGCAGCGTGCAAACAACAAATTCTGCGTTTTGCTCGAGAAATCACCTTCTGAGACGCTCGAGATTCTGAAGAAAGCATACGGAAACGATGCCATGAAAAAAACGGCTGTGTACGAGTGGCATAAGGGGAGAGTGTGAAAGTGGGTACGAGGCAAAATGACGTTGGAGGTTTTTTTTATTACGATAGCGTTATTCACTACGAATTTATTCCTGAAGGCCAAACTGTCAATAAAGAACTTTACCTGGAGATCCTTAAACGACTACGAGAGGCAATCAGACGAATGAAAAAACGACCTGAAAAATGGGCAACAAACGATTGGTTTCTTTTCACGTCAATGCTCCACCACATCGCGGTCTGAATGTGAAAAAGTACCTTGCCAGACACAGCGTTACCACTCTGGAACACCCTCCTTATTCTCCTGACCTAGCACCAGCGGATTTTCACCTGTTTCCACGGCTGAAAATGAAATTGAAGGGACACCGTTTTGTGGATTCAGATGAGGTGATCGAAAATGCGACGAAGCAGCTGAAGGACCTCTCAAAAAATGGATTCCAGGAGTGTTTTGAACAGTTATACGAACGCTGGAAGAAGTGTGTGGGTGCAGGAGGAAAGTACTTTGAAGGACAATAAGGTAAAATTATTGTTCTATTTTTTAATAATTTGTGATTGAACTATTCCGGGAACTTTTTGACTCTACCTCGTATTAGAAAGTCAAAAACTTCCAACAGCAATGGAAAGGCGTTTTAGAACGAGGGAAAACGACGTATAACCGAAGTTTTGCGTCGTATAAACGAAGTTCTTTATCATTACAATGAATACGAATGAATCGAGACTGTGGTGAAGCGACGTGCAAATGTGAACGGCGTATAAATGAGAAACGTATAAACGGTTCTTCACTGTAGTTCAATACTGACTACGTTTGCATTTGAAATTCAAAATGACTTTGTTAAGCGAACCATGAATATAAAATTAAGCATAAGGGACTCAATTGAAATTATATTCCTGGCGAGCAAGCTGGTCGCCGAAGGCTGCTAGTGAAGAATTATTCAAGGACACTTGTAGCAGCAATTTTTGATATATTCCGTGTTCATCTAATTGAAATTTTAATAGCAAATATGTATTGGTAAAATGCCATTTGTTCATGAATTGCAGTTCTATTAATTTCCGCTGAAGATGGGCCACATATAAGGTGACAGGAACTGCTTGTAGTTCAAATAATAAAATTTTACTAAAAGTAACAGAAACGAAAAGTTATTAAAGTTTAGTGAAGTTTTTCTTTATGCCTTTTATTCAATTTAAGCGCTAAGTTGTATAGCTTTAACATTCATCAGTTTTAAAATAATTTGTTCTATAAACACATAAAACATTTGAAAACGAGATGATGAAAAAGTTCATAAACTCTTCCCACAATTATCGTGGAATGCAGTTTATTAGCGAGTTAAGAAGAAGCTTTTGGTCTTCAATGGTTTTCTGTTAATTAAAACTGCATCAATTCTATTATAACTTTTTAATTTCCTTTCTGTTTACAGTATTAACATCATAACGATTCATAACATTTGCAAAATTTAACCTCCAGAAATGACGCTTCGGTGCCTCATTAAAATCTTACAAAATTCAATAACTGCTTCGAACAATTATTAAAGCATAATTCCATTCATATAACGCATCTTAACAAATGCACCATCATTTATAATAATTGGACTTTTCGGTATTACGCTCTTTTCCGGCAACGCGATTTGCTTCTAAAATTAACGCAACTACATAAAGATGCAAATTCGACTATAATGGCGGAGGGAAGTCTTATTTGCACTGTCTTGTTAAAATTCAATGAATAAATGAATCGTGCTCCGTGTTATTAAATAATAAGGAATGGCGTAATTCAGACAGACGAGTGGGAGTCTATTCGTAGGATTTAGGGATCAGAAAAGGATCAAAACTGTTGGCGGATTTCGAAGAAAGAGATTGTTGTTATTTCGGTGATAGGAAATGAAATCTCTAATTACCGATTTAAAAGGAATTGTTCGAATACAAATTAAATACTAATCCTGGAAAGGTTTTCAACGGTTCTAATTTCTGTATTTTCAAGCTGTGACTACATAGGTTTGACTAAATTGAAAAATGAACAAGTAATATAAAAAAAATTTTAAGTCAATTCCTACTTAGGTCAACAAAGAAAAATTTTATTTTAGTTACTTTTTATTAAATAATTACAATTAATACAAATATGTATATACATATGACAGAATCACAATATTAAGTTGCAAAAATTTCTTTTTTCACTATATTGCAGAAAGTTCTTTATAAATAATTGTCATTCATTTTTTTAAGTCAGAAAAAATTCTCTCTCTCACATAAACACTTTCCATCTCTCTCTCTAATTCATTCACAAGTTTCATTTTCCATTTTGTTCCCTACTTGACTGAGCCTAGAACCCAAATGAAAAAAGAATCTGAAAAAGAAATTTTTTTCCAGCGATTTAATTAATTAATTAATTAAATTTAATTAATGAATCAATATTTGAAAAAACTGTATTAACGTCAAGTGCCATCCACTACAAGCTTAAAAAAATGCATTTGAACTTGAGTGGGTGAATAAAAAGTATTTTCTTAATTAATTAATCAAATTTAATTAATGAATTAATATTTGAAAAAACTGTATTAACATCAAGTGTCATCCACTACAAAATTTAAAAAATGTATTTGAACTTGAGTGGGTGAATAAAAAGTATTTTCTTAATTAATTAATTAAATTTAATTAATGAATTAATATTTGAAAAAACTGTATTAACATCAAGTGTCATCCACTACAAGTTTTAAAAAATGTATTTGAATTTGAGTGGATGAATAAAAAGTATTTTATTAACGATTGAAAATTTGAACAAGATATATAAATATATATAGGGAGAGTGTGAACTAATAGTAGGAATTGAAAAAAGAAGACAATTGTAAGAAGACGGATGAAATTAATTTTCCTTTCATTGAACAGGCATTTTTTTATTGTATCAATCTCCGATATTAGACAACAAAATATGTATTTTAGAAGAACCATTTATAAATATTTAACCAAATGTTTTTATGGCATATTTAAAGTTTGTACGAAATCTAAATGCTCGGTATTATACTCTCTATCACAGCAACGCGATTTGCTTCTAAAATTGAAGCAACTAAATAAAGATTCACATTCTACTATAATGGAGGAGGGAAGTCTTATGTGCACTGTCTTGTTAAAATTCGATGAATAAACGAATCCTGCTCCGTGTTATTAAATAACAAGGAATTGTGTAATTCAGACAGACGAGTGGGAGTTTATTCGGAAGATTTAGGGATCAGAAGAGGATCAAAACTGTTGAGGGATTTCAGAGAAAGATATTGTTGTTATTCCGGAGATAGGAAATGAAATCTCTAATTATCGATTTAACAGGAATTGTTTGAATAAAAATTATGTACTGAACCTGGAGGGGTTTTTGAAGCGATGGTAATTACTTTATTTTTCTAGATGTGCCTTTACACTTTTTACTTTCTCACATACGAAGCGAAAAAAGACAGTTTATGGTATTGAATCTCCACAACTTATACCTCGGTGAGTCTGAAAATATTATTTTTGTATTTATGCCTATCTGTCTGTGAAAACGATTAACTCACAAAATCATCAAGCTAGATCAGTGGTTCCCAACCTGTGGTACGCGTACCACTGGGGGTACGTGAAGGACCATTTGGGTGTACGCGAAATCAAAGTCGTTAATAGCGGAAACAAGAAAACATAAGGGATGAAAAGAGTTAGAGAATTTTGCTTCTCCAAGAAAATACTTGCTATTTAATAGCAAGTATTCTAGCTGCATGGCCCGGCGGTGCACGGGCTATCTCGAATACTGCGTTATTCCCTTGCGGAGAGAAGAAGTGAGGTCACATGACCAGCATTGCTGGGAATCCATATTTTTCCATTTGCCCGCGTCCAGTTTATAAACGCATGAAGCATGGCCCGGCGGTGCACGGGCTATCTCGAATGCTGCGTTATTCCCTTGCGGAGAGAAGAAGTGAGGTCACATGACAAGAGTTGCTGGGGATCCATATTTTTTCATTTGATCGCGACCAGTTTATAAACGCATGAAGCATGGCCGGCGGTGCACGGGCTATCTCGAATACTGCGTCATTCCCTGGCGGAGAGAAGAAGTGAGGTCACATGACCAGCGTTGCTGGGGATCCATATTTTTTCATTTGCCCGCGTCCAGTTTATAAACGCATGAAGCAAGATGCACTACATACATGAAATCTCAAAGTTAAATCTCACGGAAAAAACATTTTTAGTAAAAACCCTATTTGAGCGATTTAATCTACCCTGCTTCTTTATATCAATTACCAAAACCCGCACGAAATGTCATCCACATCGCATTGTTGAGGGTTCCATATTGCATTGTTGGAGTTTTCAACAATGAAAGAGAAACATGTAGATAAATATTTGTTTAAACAATGAAATCGGTTTGAATTGCGCTGCAACAATGAAAAGTACTGTTGTAAATTAGTTTTTAATTAATATCGTTTTTGCTAATTAAAATTTCGGAATTTAATTGGTCAAAATGGATTCCTTGGATTATTCCCCATCTTTTTGTACTTTTCGCGAGCTTCTCCATTCAGCGGTTCGTGAGAAGATAGCCGGACATAGATACATACGTTTGTTTACCTTCGGATTTTAATATATAAGATCACTTGAATAGCTGATTAATATGAAGTGTCATTTTTAGCTATCCTTATAAGTTAAGACGGATTAATTACAACTTAGGTTTCATCTGCTTTGGCGTTGAAAATTTGCCCTATTGTAAAAATGGAATAAAATGTAAAATCAAAAATAAGTTCTGCAAATCTTATTAATTCGAATCATTTCACCTTTAAGCTAACTTAAGCTAACCTTAACATAATTGATAAAAACTTCTTTGCATAGACGGATGATTGGGGTACTGGATATGACAATGGGGGTACGCGAAAACAAAAAGAATAATCAAGGGGTACGCGAGGGAAAAAAGTTTGGGAACACATGAGCTAGATGAATGAAATTTGCGGTCTCAACACCAAAATTGAAAATTACTATAAAAATTTGGAGGAAATTCTTTTAAGGAGAATCACTCTCTGTGCCGTCTTTTTGCATTTGAACACGTTAACTCACAAACGCAACAAACTAGACGAATAAAAATTTGGGATATGATTTTATAACCTGACTGATAGAACTGTGCATCAAATTTCGGACCCAATACTTCACTGAGATGACTGTCTATTGGTCTACTTATTCGTGAACATGATAACTCAAATATGCAACAAGCTGCGTAAATGAAATTAGGTATGTGGTTTTGACAGCAAAATAATATATACAGTAAAGTACCGTTTATACTTTTTTCAAGGGTCTGACGTAAAATGACGCATAAATGAAAAGACGTATAATCGAAATTTTAATCCTCAGAAACATAGCATCCATAATCATTCAGCTTACTGGATATATTTATTCATACACCTTGTGAAGATTCCAGAACAGCTGTTAAAATCGGCTTCCCCAAAGTAGCCACCTGGATGGTCGGTAAAACTCCACAAAGGAGAATTCTCCCAAAGAGCTTCTTTTCACTCCATATCTAGTGACACTTGGCACACAAAACCTTTTCGGAAACTCCCAATTAAGAAGGAGTGATGGATGTCCCTTCTCAGTTGAACTGAGACGAGACTATCCATAGACCAGACCGCTAATAGCCAAGACTGTCACTGGACATAAATCAATCGCCTGGTGGAAGGAAGACATCATTGGCGGACATCATCGAATTGTCAGCCAACACTCACGAGTTGGGGTATAGTATATATTACTTGTTCCTGGGAAAACGAGAATTTAAGCTGCGGCGGAGTAGGAAAGAGAGAGTTGATTTTCGATTGGCGATCACTTATTGATCGGATTCCGATCATAGTATCGTTATTCGAGTGCTGGATCTTCGGACCAGTTTTAAAAATAACTGGGTCCCGTGCGACCAGTTGTGTAACTGAGAGAAGCATCGTTAAGAAGCTGTACGCTTCTGTTTAACTTTTTCATGACAGCATAGCTCTCGTATCTGAACTGTTTGAGTTTTTATTCGAGATGAACGGATGCTCATGAGGACTTGTTGAACTTTCAATAGATTTTAAGTAGAGCCGTTGCTCTAAGTGACCGTCATTTCTACCTGCAGAGGCTGTCTCAAACACCTTTCTGTAATTTTACTCACGTCTATAATATTCTGTATATAAATTATTAATTATTTTGTAATCCACAATAATCGAGATACTTCGAGTAACTTTTAAATAAAAATTATTAGAGTGATACTAGTCTAGCTGTTGATTCACGCTACCCGAAGTCAACACGTCACAACCTAATATCTCAGATTCCACAAAACTTTTGATGAAATAAAATATGAAAGCAATATGTATTAGAATATTACCTTAGTTTTCAACAATGAAAGAGAAACGAGCAATTAAATATTTGTTTAAACAATGAAAACGGTTTCAATTGCGTTGCAACAATGAATAGTACATATTGTTGTAAATTATGCCAAAAAATATTTTTAAAAGGTTATTAAAATTAGAGAAAAACATGTACAGCAACTTAATTTATATCATTAAAAATGTAATTTTTGCACTTTTAGATGGCGTGAAAATGATTTTTGTGCTGTAATATTTTCGGAAGTTATTAAGGAAAAACTCCAAAATTTCGCTTAATTTTTAAACGCTTTCACTAAGTTCGAAATGTTTCATGTATGTTTGCAGTATGTATGTAATTTTGTGATCGATTTTTCACTCACTTTTTACGGCACTAGAGTTCTGAAATTTTGTATATTTATTGGATCTTGATGAAAATGCAATATTTTAATAATTTTAGAAATCTCAATTATCAATTTTTAAAAAAAATCGCAAAATTACGTTTGCAGTCAGTAGGTTTCAGTGGCACCATCTATAGCATTTTTGAGAACTAAAAGACTTTAGACAGTAATTTAAATGTTTCAATAAAAAAATAAGTATATCTTATTATAGATCTTTTTAAAGAAATTACTGCTGGAATTAGTTGAAGAAAAATTGATTTAAGTTCGGAATATTTTTTGTAAGGTCAGAATTTTGTGATCGATTTTTCACTCACTTCTTAATGCACTACAGTTGTGAAATTAGGTTTCAGAGGCGCCATCTATAGTATTTCTGAGAACTAAAAGACTTTACACGGTAATTTAAATGTCAATAAAAATAAAAATAAGTATATCCTATTATAGATCTTTTTAAAGAAATTATTGTTGGAATTAGTTGAAGAAAAATGGATTTAAGTTCGGAATATTTTTTGTAAGATGAGAATTTTGTGATAGATTTTTCATTCACTTCTTAATGCTCCAGAGTTCTGAAATTTTGTTTATTCATTGGGTCTAGATATCAATGCAATATTTCAGTAATTTTAGAGCTCTTTTCAACAAAATAATTGTTGGAATTAGTTCTTGATAAAATGATTCTAAAATCCCCAAACATTTATAATGCTGAATTATGACATAAATTAAAGACTAAAAACTAGAAAATAATAAATATAAAAAAACTTTCTTAAAAAACGCTTTTACCAATGCATTAAAAATAATAATAATATTTTTTCCTCAAAAATCTGGAGGTCAAAACAAAAATCGTAAAAGCGTGATGCGCTGAAAACAGTGGGAAAAAATATAAAACCAGCGTCTCACGTTTTTCATATTTATTATTAAATAATTAAGATTCTAATTAAAGACTCAATAAAAAGGCTCTGAGGTACATATTCCCACCCTCCAAAGAATATTCGTGCCGAATTTCGTAGCTCTAGGTCCAGCAGTCTGTTCTGTAGAGCGCCAAACACACACATTCTCCTTTATTATTAGTAGAGATTCAGTCTTGCAGCCAGAGGAGTTGAGACGGATT
>BGPR01015315.1:0-36973 GCA_013235015.1 Araneus ventricosus
ATCGAATTACAGATATTTCAATATTTTAATCTGTAATGAAGTAAAAGTAACAATTAATTTAACCCTATGAGCCCTATCTCGCCTAAAACCGCCAGTTCGACAGAAGCCGGACTCAGGCGGTTTCAGGCGCCTGGGTGAATTTTTTAGGAAAACTGTAGTTCCTTTCTTTGTTGGCAATTGATCGGGCAACCATAGGTGTCGACAACCCTGGAATTTCTATAAAGAACGTGACGATTCCACTCTGTTTTTGTGAGCGAGAATTCACTCCAGGTTTTGAGGCAATGGAATTCTCACTCTAGCCGGGTTCAGGGAGTTAAAATACTAATATCATTTGGGCATGCTAATGTATCTCAGATGCTCTTTATGTTGTTATATAAATTAAAATAAATTTTGAATGTCCCAAATAGGATCGGGGCCGGATGATCAAATAAGCAAAGTAGGCAATTGCCTAAGTACCCCGAAGACTCTATTTTTTTATATATTTTCCACTATCATCTTATTTTATGCTTTCATTTGAATTAGAAGGGTCATGTACTCGAATATATTCAAATTAAAATCAAATATCGTTTAAATTTAAGAAAAATATTCTTAGCATTTATTTTCATGATTTAAAATCCGTATGCAGATCAGTGTCGTCTTTTTTTTGCTGATGATTGACTGAGCGCAAGTCAACATACCTGGGAGACTTTGTATATGTGTATGTAGAATGGTAATTCATTTATTACGTTAAACTAGAAACCAAAAACAACTTGCAGTAGAAACGCAAAACAACTTGCAGTAGAAACGCAAAACAACTTACAGTAGAAATACAAAAGAACTTGCAGTAGAAACGCAAAACAGCTTGCTGTGGAAACGCAAAACAACTTACAGTAGAAATGGAAAACAACTTACAGTAGAAATACAAAAGAACTTGCAGTAGAAACAGGAAAAACTTGCAGTAGAAACCGCAAAAGAACTTACAGTAGAAACGCAAAAGAACTTTACAGTAGAAACGCAACAAATTTACCCAGTGGAAGCATAAAACAACGCAATAGAACATAAGAGCTCAACTTGTTTGTAGGAAATGCAAATGCGCCGAACGTTGTAAGATGTGCAATAAAATAAAATACATGTAGGCTGGTTCATTTTTTCTTCCAACCCATAAGCCCGCCTGGGAGACGCCTCAAGTACGAGGATGAAAAGTTCCTGGTTAGAAAAGCTGGTTATTGGTTCTCTTGAGAGCATAATAATGGTGCTGTAGCTTGTTACCCTTTACATCAACGATAATGAGGTAGTTTTATGCTGTTATGCCTTACCTATTCAACTAAGAGTCCAGAGAACACTTAAGATGTCAACGGATTACCGGCCATTTTTGGATCGAATGGTAACGTCTATGAATGACTTAATTTTAGAATTAGATTATACGTGTGAAAATGCCATAATTTGCTACACGAGCTGAGATTCCGATACACTGGTAAAGGGTAAAATATTGTCACAACGTTTTAAATTACAAAAAAAAGATGATGTCGGTTTTTTTGTAAACGACTGCTAGCCATTAACAATATGATTATTCGAATGAAATGAGAGGTTGCGATAGTTTCATTTTCAACTATTATACCAAGGGTGTTTCCCACTCTAAAAGAAAAACAGTTAAGACAAAATCTACAAGATGTTCTAAATAAATGTTTTAAGGAAAAATATCGTCTCTTACAGGCAACACTACCTTTCTCAATTTTTTAAATTTCAAAGCAAAAAGATAAAAACTGAATTTTTCGCAACCAATAACCAATATTCTGGATTTTTCCCCATCTGGTAGGAAGATACAGTCTCAGATTTATACCAGATGTTAAAAAAAAATCAAAAATATTCGTTTATTGGTTGCGAAAAATTGAGCGTATTCTTCCTCTTTGAAAATTCAAAAAATTGAGATAGGTGATGTTTCTTGTTAAGCGAAGATTATTTAGACTGTTTTATTTTATAGACAGGATTTGTCCGCTACACGCAGCTTTTGAGACTTCTGATGTCGCAACAAAACAAATAGACTAGATAGAAGTTATCTATAACTCCCCTACGTGAAAGAGATTTCGAGCACTTTCTACATTCTTTTCGCTTTTCGGCGAAAACTTTAGTTTGATTCAAAATCACGAATTTTATTACGTAGTAAATTCCTTTTAGAATGATGGATCAATTTAAAGATGTCGTCTGAGTAACGACCGGCCTTCCTACAAATCTCTCTGCAGAGCAAGAGGATATCTCGAAAGCTATTAGGAAATAGTTTTGGATTCCTGCCTCCATACAGGAAAGCCGAGTGCCTGGATAGAATTTCGAGACGTATTAGGATATTCCAGAGAGATTTTTGTTCCAGAACATCGCCATGGTTGGGAGATAAGATGGAGATTCTTAGAGCAAAGAAAAAACTAAGGAATTCAATATCATTTTCTTGGTATTTGGAAATATTTATACTGGAATAGCTCAGATTTCTACTGGAAATGTTACGAGAGGAAAGTAATATGTAAGTACTAGATATCTTCTGTTACGTATTGAAATGAAAGAACTTGGAGCGGGTTATAACTGGTTTGTTATAGAATTGTTGGATTTATCTCTGTACTGCTAAGCTGGGAAATGTCCGTCTGTATTGAATTTTTCTACTGTGCTGTGATTTTATAACACGAGAAATCATTTAACGGAATTGTTTTAGCTACGATCCATAAGCCGTTTTCGGATATGTTTCTGTTACGTATTTAAGCAAACTATCTTGAGGGAGGATATATGCTTGTTATAGAATTGTTTCAGCTTTATCTCTTATCAGTAGGTCTCGTTGTGAAATGTCCAAGTCTAGTGATCTTATTTTCATTTTTTGTGATGTTTCCACAGAGAAACTATTTTACAGAATTCGTTTTACACGTCTGTGACAAGCCATTTGTGATGTTCATGTCCGAACGTATTGAGCAAACTAACTCGGAGGATATAATTGATTTGTAATAGAATTGTTCAGCTTTATTCTAGTGTCAGGGATAATCTGTGTGGAATCGTCTAGTGTTAATTTTTCTAATACTGGTGATAGTTTTCCACAGAGAAACTCATTTACTTTGGAATTCTGTTTCCTAACATTCCGTGCCAACGTTGAGTATATTCTGTTACGTATTGAAGCAAACTAAGCTTGAGGCAGGGGATATAACTGGTTTTGTATGCCTGATTGTTCAGCTTTTATCTCGTATCAGGACAAGTGTGAAATGTCCTTCTAGTGTTGATTTTTGACATTTACCTGGTGATGTTTCCTACAGAGAATACATTCAGGATGTTTTACTACATTCCGTGCCAAGCCGTTTTGGGTATATTCCTGTTACGTATTGAAAGCAAAACTAGCGAGCGTGTATAACTGGTTTGTTATAGAGACTTGTTCAGATTTATCTCGTATCAGGGCAAGCCAGGAAATGTCCGTCTGTATTGAATTTTCACCTGTGCTGTGATGTTTAACACAGAGAAATCATTTTAACGGATTCGTTTGTAACTGATCCATGCTAAGCCGTTTTTCGGATACTGTTCTGTTAGCGTATTTAAGCAACTATCTTGTGAGGGATATAATTGGCTTGTTATAGGAACTGTTCAGCATCTCGTAAGTCGGGTTCGTTGTGAGAAATGTCCAGTCAGTTGATCTTTATTTTCATTTGTGTGATGTTTCTCACAGAGAAATCATTTAACGGAACTTGCGTTTAACAGTCTGTGACAAGCCGTTTTTGGATATATTCCGTAACGTATTGAAGCAAACTAACTCGAGCGGGGATATAATTGATTTGTAATAGAATTGTTCAGCTTTATCTAGTGTCAGGATAATCTGTCACGGAATGTCCGTCTAGTGCTGATTTTCTTGGATTTACTGGCAGTGTTTTCCTGGAAATCATTTAGGAGATTCCGTTTTATAACATTCCGATCAGCCGTTTTGAATATTCCTTTGCACCGTATTACAAACAAAACAACTCGAGCAGGGGATTAATTGATTTATAGAATCTGTTCAGCTTTATCTCGTACGGTACTGTAGTACCAGTCAGGTTGATTTATTGCTGAGTTTCGGAATTAAACGTGTTAACATTTGCTGACTTCCCGTCAGCATGATATGACTATAGTATGTTAGATTGATAATTATCAAATATCGTATATCGACTAGATAGCGTTGAGTAGTATCGCGCATGGGACGCGTGAGCTGCGATCAGTGCTATTAGGTGTATCGGTCAAGAGGACATGTGCCGAATGGAAAATGTTAGATATACCATCCTGTAACGTGCTGGAACGTGTTTTCAAAGGTGTTAAAAGCAAGTTTGCTGGTGTCTCGTATGTTCATTTGCAGGCCGAGTCAAGTTCTGGCTAGCGATTCACATGCAGATCACTCATTAGCCTGCTGCTAATGATTGCACCACAGTCTGAACATCACTCGCTTTACTGGACCAGTTCATTTAATATGTATTTATAGTTGTACTGGTTATGAACTGTAATTAGAATATTTAGTTATTAAAATTTCTTTACATATATTCTTTTAGTCTCTCAGCATTTGGGCAATGCACCTTACTATCTTATAAAAAATTTAATACACACTTTAACTGAATTTGTATTAGTAGCGTTAAATTTGTAATAATCAAAATTGTTTAATAAGAAATTTGATGCCGATACTCTCTATTATTGTCGTTTTGGTCAATCCTTGAGACGTATTAGCGGTGCTTTACTGACTTATTGATAGGGGAACCACTTTGGCGTTGTGCTTAGTTACGCAAGAGAATTTATTAAAATATTTCGAACGCAATAATAATCAACTGGTCTCCAAAGGCGGTTAGTAATAAAAAAGTATCTCATTTAGAGACTCGAAACCTTAAATGTTTTTTTAACTGTTATTTAGACTGTATATCTCATAATTCAATAAATTGCTCGATAGGATTGCCGAAATTTAAAAAATTGCAAGCAATGCTCATTTTATTACCAGATTTAACCGTTGTTTTTCTAATCAAAACAAGAAGAAAAATGTAATTTGAATATTTTTCCCATCAATACCATGAAAACATTCAATTTTCTTTTCTTTATATCAAATTTTATCTTCCATTTTAAACAAAAGGGAGCAGAAAAATTACAAGCATTCTAAAGAATATTTATTCCCGTAAAAATGTAATGAAAACAACACGTACGGCTATTGATCACGAGGTTAAATCTTTCAGAAATTGCTCTGTTTTGCAACAAAAATGCTTCGGAAGATAAAACAATGCGATTCAATTCAGGCTAATGTTTGCGCTTCAAAATTTTTAATAAAATCTGTTATTGGATGGGATGATATGGGTTTTGTTCTTTTGTTTAAAAGTAATACAATTTTATAGCTATTCCACTTTATATTTATTTGTTATTGAAACTTATCGTAATGCATTCAATTTCAAGAAAGTAGCGCAGATATATTTTGATGAATAATTGGCCACAGTTTTGCAGTTTGGAACCAATAATCATTTTATGGATTTCGAGTTCTTTATTGTAAACCATAAAACAGAAAACTTAATTTCATGGTTTTCTTGGTCCTTTTTTGTTCTTTATTTAATTTTTAGCTGTTATTTCTTATTTTGATAGAAATGAGATTAGCGTGTTTTGATGTATTCCATTAGAGAATATTGAGTGTAAGTAATAACCCTGAAATAGACTGTAATGATTTTAATGAACACATAAAAGCAGAAAGTTAAAAAATACGCGAGACATTTTAAATATCATTTATGTTGGCAAGTGCGAGATAAACTAGCCAGTTATTTACAAACGATTTCCAAGCTAGTTTTATCTCTACAAATGTGTGTGAAAAAATACGCGAGACATTTTAAATATCATTTATGTTGGCAAGTGCGGACGATAAAACTAGCCAGCTATTTACAAACGATTTCCAAGCTAGTTTTATCTCTACAAATGTGTGTGAAAAAATACGTGAGACATTTTAAATATCATTTATGTTGGCAAGTGCAGACGATAAAACTAGCCAGTTATTTACAAACGATTTCCAAGCTAGTTTTATGTCTACAAATGTGTGTGAAAAAATACGAGACATTTTAAATATCATTTGTTAAGGGCGGACGATAAAACTAGCCAATATTTACAAACGATTCTGAATTTTATCTCTACAAATGTGTGTGAAAAAATACGAGACATTTTAAATATCATTTATGTTGGCAAGTGCGGACGATAAAACTAGCCAGCTATTTACAAGCTGGATTTGTTATCTCTACAAAATGTGTGTGAAAAAATACGCGAGACATTTTAAATATCATTTATGTTGGCAAGTCTGGACGATAAAACTAGCCAGCTATTTACAAACGATTTCCAAGCTAGTTTTATCTCTATAAAAGTGTGTGAAAAAATACGCGAGACATTTTAAATATCATTTATGTTGGAAGTGTGATCGATAAAAACTAGCCAGTATTTCAAACGATTTCAAGCTAGTTTTATCTCTACAAATGTGTGTGAAAAAATACGTGAAACATTTTAAATATCATTTATGTTGGCAAGTGCGGACGATAAAATTAGCCAGCTATTTACAAACGATTTCCAAGCTAGTTTTATCCCTACAAATTGTGTGAAAAATACGAGACATTATATAACGATGTTGCCAAGTGCAGACGATAAAACTAGCCAGCTATTTACAAACGATTCGCTTAGTTTTACTCAAAGCAATTTTTTGTGTGTGTGTGTGTGTGTGTGTGTGTGTGTGTGTGTGTGTGTGTGTGTGTGTGTGTGTGTGTGTGTGTGTGTGCTGTGTGCTGCGTGCGCGTAGTATTACAGGTCTGTGGTTCAGCTGTAATATCTATTCTGTTACCATTGTACTACTCTGTGTAAATATTGTATTAAAGAGATTGATAATTAAATTACATATTAATACGAAACACTTGTTTTATGTTTTTATACCGACTTTTTCACGAAAAATCTACGGCGCGGACCCGAACAGCGCCTTTCTTATGTTTTTTTAAGTATCAACAATATTATTTTAATAAATAAGTTTCGTTTCCATCTACGAAGTAGGTTTTCATGCAGCATAATAAAATAACGACACCGCTTTCTTTTCAAACGCGACAAGCCGGTAGTAAAGAATACATTAAAAATTCAGAAAAATTTCAGTTAAAAATTCGCGAATATCGTTAAAATGTTCCTTTTTACTGCAATATTCAAACTTTGGAAGTTCAGAAAACTTTCTAGGAACTACAATCTTGGGATTTAAATATAAAACTCACACACCGAAAGAAGAGTCGTCTTGACTAAATTGATAATTTTTTACTCTTTAACTTCTAATAAACTTGCAACTTCTTAATTAAATTCTACTTTTTTCAAAACATTAAACTCACTAAACTTTCGAGGAAAGTTCATTACATTCTTTTTTTAAAAAAAAATCTAGCGAATAATTTTAACATATAAAAAACACATTAAGGTCAGTTTTTAAATAATTCAAGCGTTATTAAATTCCACTGTATCCGCACATTAGTTTGTTCATGCATAAAGGTCGAATTTCATTATATTTTGTTTGATATATATTTTAAAAGGTCTGATTATTCTTTTCTGTCAGCAACGAATGTAAAATTACTTTTAAAGGTACTTGATATAAACTTTTGCATCTGAAAATTTTAATTTTTCTCTGATATCTTTTATTTCTTATTTATTTATTTATTAATTATACTATTTATTATTATTTTTTTTATTTACGCCGTGAACGCCCAAATTAATTTCAAATATAGATTTCAATAAATTTCTATAAAATTTTGTTTCAAACACCAAGATCAAGTTAATTGCGAAGTAAAATTAAATTCGGAGATGTTTTTTTATTTTGTTTTGAGAAAAAGTATTAAAAATACGGTAAAAAATCATTTTAAAAAACTTTTTTAACATAAATATTAAAGATTTTTAAATTTAAAGTATCAATTACTTATTAGTAAAATATCAAAATCAATTAAAGTAATTATTAGTGAAATATCAAAACATAAAAATCATTGTCTAACTCCTTGCATTACCTAAAAATAAATAAAAGGAAAAATTTTTAAAAATTCCAAAATTGAGATATTTTCACATCAAAATCCGGCTAACTGGCGGTATATGCCTTTTGAAAACTGTTTAGAAGATCAGTAATACCTACTGACTTCATAGACAAAGCAGGAAAAGAAACAACTGGAAGCATTCGGTTTAGCCACGGAAGCGAAACGTAACTGTCGTATAAACAGGAAGATGAGCTATTACGGGTAAAAGCAATAAAAGGATGAAAAGTTTATGGGAGTTTATTAACAAAAATATAGAGATAAAAAAATGTTATATTCTGTAGTGTCATATAAAAATGCAGCCGAGAAATTAGGCAATATTTCTTTTTTAATTTAGTTTATTAATGACTCACAGGACTAGCACGACATAAATAGACAAACACACAAAAACATTTAACATAAAATGTAACAAAATTATACATTACAATTCTTATTATTTCGAATCATGGCCACACAAAAATCATATCAGCCTCTTCATTCTCAAACACAACCAGCCATGCTACCGACCGACCGCCAACTGACTTTTTACGGAACAGTCTTGTGCCGGGCCATCTACCGCAGGCAACAGCAATTATAAAGTCCAATTCCTTACAATTCGGATTCGATCATTTACACAAGTATTTCTTAATGCTTTCTTGGGAACCTGGTGATAAGGTCTCGGCATCGGAGCCGGAGAGTTCCAGATTCGAAACCTGATTTCTCTGAAGTTCCGACGTGTATTGGGCCTGCTGCAAGTTAAATCATACTTAGGGGCCAAACGTGCCCCCGATGGTGTGGTTCGGAAGTTAGGAGAGGTTGCGCCATCTCAGGTGTCGTCTTCGTCATCCGACCACGGTTCGAAATTACGAAGTCCGTCCCAAAATAGCCCTCGTTTTGCTTCAAAACGGGACGTTAATACAACTAAACTGAACTAAATCTTAATGCTTAATCCATCGATAATAGTAAAATTTTGATAAATATCTTTCAAAATATTTTTTGCGATCAGAAGAATTGAAATCATACAGAGTGACCCAGAGGGTATAGTTTTAAAAACAGTCTAATAGCTGGCGCTAGCTTCGAGCAGTTGAGACCAAACTTGGTGCGCATGATCATTAGAGCGGGCAATTGTATAGGTGTGTGTTTCTTTAGCGAGCGGTATGTTTAAATGTATAAGTAAGTGATTAGCAGCAAAAAAATCTTCGACTCGCTCTTTTGCTTCGCCTGTGGCCACAGAAGAAGTGGCCGTTACCTTTGCTTTTTCATCACCTTGCACCGATCCAGTGCGTTTGAACTTGTCATACAGCCTAAAGAAGAGGATTGAAACACATTTTTGTTCACAAACGTGGAGGGGAAAAAACAAAACGAAGCATTGTGAAAGCTCGGAAAATCGGCTTACCATTTCTATGGTTCTTTTGTTCGGCCAGTTGTTTTGTGAAACTCCCCTTGCCATGCCCGTTGCACTGCCTTAACATTTCCATGGTATTTGGCTATTTCGGGTAGAATAAACACTCGATTATCTGCTGAATATTTATTCATTTTCGCTTGTGAAAATCACACTTGAACAACACCCTTAAACTCACCGCTCATTAACGAAACACACACCTATACAATTGCCCGCTCTAATGACCATGCGCACTAAGTTTGGTCTCAACTGCTCGAAGCTGACGCCATCTATTAGACTGTTTTTCAAACTATACCCGCTGGGCCGCCCTGTATGCGCATGTAATTACAGGGATTAAATCGAACCTTTCACAAATCCTGTAAACTACCGTGGAATAAATGTCTGATCTTTCTGGCCATTGGGAGGGGGTGGCCGCTTAAAGATGTTTTACTGTATCAAAAAAATAATGTTATATTTCAGAAGTAGCTTAGGAAAGAAGAAAGTTATGATATTTCTCTCTTTTCTTGAACTATAGAAATACTTGTTAACAAAAACTTAGCGAATGCTTTATTGGCGAATCAGTTTCTTTTCAGCACGAACATCATTAAGATATAACACAGTTTAATAACATATCTAAATACCTTAAAGTGAACTTTTCGAGGAAAATTTGGAATGAGCGCGACGTCAACAAGATATAAAGACATTAACTGCACCTATAAATCTGATTTATGTACTAAGAGTATCCTATTTACGAAGATCAGAAGATTTATTACTTTTCGGAGACGGTTCCTGATTGGTCACCTCTTCCACCGTTAAGCGACGGCGAAATGGGTGCTTTTCCTTAAATTTAGAAATTACGATGCTGATTGGTTGAAATAACAGACGAGACAACAAATAAATTATGGAGCGAGGAACCTTAAAATATGAATGATAATATTCGGTCCAAATAACTAGAATGCGAAGAATTAAATGTTCTTTGAAGTTAAAATGAAGCTCGCGTTAACTCGTAAAATGTAAGCATTAATTTAAGGAAACGGGTATTTTAACTTTAGAAGACGAATGTCTATGGTATTAGTGATTCATTTCTGCAGTTACCTGAATAAGTTAAGTAATTTAGTTAGTTACCTGAGGGCGTTACGACCACTCTTCTTTCAAATTAAAATTGCGATAGGTGTGGCAATATTGTAAATTGAAAAACGAGTGGTTATTAGTGATATCTGTCCCCTCTAAGTTTTTAAAATATTTTTGTTTTCGCTTTCAAATTTAAAATTTCGCATAACACCCTTTTGTACTTTTTAGTTTAGTTTAGTTATATTAACGTCCAGTTTTGAAGCAACACGAGGACTATTTTGGGACGGACCTCGTAATTTTGAACCGCGGTCAGATGACGAGGACGATTGCCCGTGCAGTAAATCAAGCTATTTTCTCCTCACCGAGGTGGGTCGAACCATGTTTACACTCCCGGCTCTCTTGTATTTAAAATTACTACCCCTGTTCGGGCAATGCCTGTAAAATCTTATTGTACCCAATAAATCCCGTCATCCACATGCTGGTGGCGCTCTCCCCGCTGGTCCTCTACCGGCCTTACACCCTTTTTGGATAGGCCGGGCCAGTGTGGGAATTGTGGGGCCACACCAGCGAGAGGACGAAACCTGAGCTGGCGCACCCCTCTCAAAACTTCCGCACCACACCAGCAGGAGGACGAAGCCCAAGCTGGCACACCCCTCTCAAAACTTCCGCACCACAGCAGCGGGAGGCCGTTCGACCCCAACCTATGATTTAGCCTGCAGCAGGCCTAATACACGACGGATCTTCAATATAATCGGGTTTTGAACCTGGAACCCTCAGGCCTGAAAGCGGGGACCTTACCACTAGGCCACCACGGTTCTTTTCCTTTTGAAGGGAACATGGCCAGTGAAGATAATTCGACCCTTTTCTTATTATTCTCGATAAATCTATTTTTAATGAGTTTTATTTCAAACAAGAAAAGAAAAAACGACAGTAGAAAGAAAATACTTCGTTATCTTTATGAAGAGAGCTTATTTGTTTATATTTGAAATAAAGTAAATAAAGTTGTTGCTAAATTGTCTATGAACAGCGGGAGTCAAACGTCCTCCCGTTGTTGTGGTGTGGAAGTTTGAGGAAGAGGAGTGCATATCCAGGTTTGATGTCCGCTATGTAACCACGGTTCAAAATTATGCGTTATTTTCTATAATACGCCTCTTATAGTTTGAAATTAATGCGACAATCCAACTAAAACCAAACTAATTGTTACTAGAAATGATTTAAATAAAGTAAAGAACCGTTTATATTACATTACATTACACCACCTGCATCCCCGTGTTTAGAGCCATTTGGCTCCTTTCCGGTTCGGATGGATGGAGGCGAATTTTATTTTTTAAGAAGGGACAAAAACAAGTAGCAAGTACAAGAACAAATGAAAAAGAAACATACACTGGACAGATAGAAAACAATACAAAATAGAAAAAAAATACGTAGAGGGAAAAAAATTATAGCCGGAAGTGTGTGTCAGTCCGGGTGGATGAGTGCTCAATGATTCTCCTCTACAATGAGATTGTTCTCATCACATAAGAAGCGCATGAGGAGTCGAAGTCGGGTTCTTGAGAAGTAGTTCGTGAGAATGTTTTTCAACCACTGTAATTTAAGTGGCACTGTTGGAGTTTGGAAATGCCAGGAGAGGGTAAACCGACATTTTGTGGCATAGTGCATTGGATCTCCTTTTTCTCCGCACGAGCAGCTGTCATGTGTTTGAAGATTGAAGCGAAGAAGGTATGAAGGGAAGGACCCGTGTCCTGTAACGAACATTATCTCTTCTCTACTCCATCCTACTGCACTGTAAAAAATATCCGTTTTTTTCCCGGACTTTTTCCGTATATTTGACGGTTTAAAGCTGTTTTGTTGACCAAACGGTTTTTCACCGTTTTTCGCTCCGGCCATAATCGATTTAAAACCGTCAGTTCAAATTCTATTTTTCGTCATACGGTATTGCTTTCCGTATGATAACTTTCCCTTTTCTTAAATGTAATTTTATTGCATTCATTTCATGTTTTTAATAGGGTTCCATCTCCGCTATTGTTTACACATGTTGCAGTAAGCAGCTCATGAAAGCTAACCTTAAAACACATGTTCTGGCAATAGTTGATTTTTACACCACTAGGTGGCGCCACTAGAGCTATAGTGACTTTAAAACTCAAATAGATTATTTTTACCTCATTTTATGAAGTCTCCGGTCGTCTAGTGGTTAGAGCGACTGCCTTTTATTTCTATGAACGCGGTTTCGATCCTAGCCCGGAGGAGTTAGAAGTTTTGTCACCATCTTGCATCGAAATCGTCCAAGTAAGTTCAATTAAGAATTATATTAATTAAACTAATTGAAATTAATAATTAAGCCTTGATTAATTAATATCCCTAATTGATAATACACATCAGCACATTTCAACTCGAACAGAAGGAGAAAAACAACTCAACTCAGTCGATGACGTCACTTACTTCGATGACTCAATTTTTACGGAGAAAACTTAATTTCATACGGTAAAAAACCGTTGTGACTACGGATTTACTTCGTAACTTTTACGGGAAAAACTTGTTCCTGTATGGTAAAAAACCGTTGTGCCTACGGATTTACTTCGTAACTTTTACGGTTTTGCACAACCAACCCACCTGCCAGTTTAAAACCGTAAATTTTACGGGATTTTTTTTACAGTGTGGCTTGTTTGAGACCCTAGGCACTACATCGTGTGTACTGCGGCCAGTTTCTCCGTTATGGGCACCGTTTATAGGGGAGAGTGGGGTGAAACCGGGAACCCTTGATTTTGAAGTTTTTATTTTTCCTATCTACCAGACAGATACTGAAATACACTCTACTAGTCAAGAAAAAGGAACAGTCGTAGTGGCGTGTTGTAGCTGTTGAATTCACTGCATCTGTGAAGGTTTATTTGTTTTGAGACATCAGCTCTCTCATGTTCGTTTGAATTTAAACTTATTAAAAATTCTTGCATTTCTAAACACTATATTTAGTCCAGTCTATTATACGTTTACTAAGGTCTCATACCCTATCAAACAATAAGGATTTACTACAATAATTACGCGGTTCTATTTCGTTTCTTATAACCTCTGCACTCGGGGTAAAACCGGGTACTCCAATTGGTTTAAGACCGGGACAGTCGGTATTGATGATTCCTCCGATGAAGATAATAAAAACACATCAGAATTTGATTATTTATATTTCAATGACGCATTTTCTTATTTAAATAAAGAAGAAGGGTTCATCCAATGTAAAAACTGTCTTAGCCGCGGCCACGAAAGCTGCAGTGGCGAAGAGGAAGACAACTGCATTACATGTGAATTTTGTAACTAATATTCTTAAACTGAAATAGAAAATAAAAACTGATTGCAAATTATCCCCTGAAAATCGAGTTTTCCTAATTTCCTGCGTACCCGGTTTACCCCACTAGTGGGGTAAAACCGGGTAGTTTCACTTTTTTTCTATAAAAAAATCATTTATAAAATAAGTAATGAAACTGCGACTTTTATGGAAAGATATGTTGTAATCCGATAAACAATGAATATTTTAATAAAACTTGAGGGCTCTATGTCGAATATTTTATGTCGAAATCTCAAACAGCCCTTCGAACCCTACCCCACTTTCCAGTGGCGACTCCTCTATTTGTGCACATGAGCACGTGAACCCCCAGAGAAAAACGAAGAAATAAATTTATTAACAAATTAAATAAAATAATATTAAATATACTTCCACATTTTTGTCAATTTCCAGGATTTGTTCCCTCCATTTTAAATACGCGAATACGTGGCTAACGTACTGTATTGTAGCTTATTACAGCAGAGCGCACTTGGTCTTTCCTCGATCGCACGTGCGATCGAAGAAATGCCCTTCAAAACCAACTTATAGTGACAGAAGCGGACCGAGGAGCGGGAGGGCGATACCTGTGACAATACTTTAGACGTAAAATCAACAAATTAAATAAATTACGCCTACCTCAGTTTCCACGGGCCGGGAGCGTTGTTGAGAGCTGGAGATCCGCTTTCTGAAATAGAATTATTGAATCCATATCCAATTCAAAGGAAGAGAAAGCCAATGGAACGAACACGTCTTTATTTGATGGTGGCGAAATCGCCTCTACTTATTTACATTCTCCCCCGCGCAAGCGTCAACAAACTGTTGCCACTCAACTATAACAAAACAATGGTTATTTACATGCTGATAAAAGTTCTTTAAAAATATACACATTAAGAAAAGTTTGATTATATACATAATTTCACATTCACGAGAGTTCGAATGTTCATTTACACATATTATTGTCTTTGGGTTATTTTCCCACCAATTCTCGAATATTATTCAAAAGAGTCCTGGCTGAAGATGCCTGCTCTGGATTGGTGGAAAAGTTCGAGCGTCTAGTTACGTCCTCGTTGGAAGAGGAGTCGCGACAATACCATTCCATTCGCACATCTTCAGTGTGCGGGAGCTCGCCGGAGTTCGCATTTGTTGCAGTTTTCTCGTTCGAATTCTCCCTTGGTTTTGCTATATTTGGTTAGTTAATTCGTTTTTTAATATTGTTATTATTTTTCGATATATATTTTTTACGAACTAGTGTAAACAGTTAAAATGGCACTTTGTAAAATCAGTGTTTCGGAACTAAAGCAATTGCATTTTTCAACATTGCGTTTGGAACAAAAAATTGAATTGAAATTGCTCAGGCCAACACCTTTGCTAAACCTTATCCAGGTGACGAAATGTAAGACTAGAGATTTCAAAAGGGAATTCAAATCCGATTTATGTGAGAAATGTTCATGGATTTCTGGATGCGAATCAACTGACAGACTGTTTTTTTTCCATGCCTCCTGCTTTCAAAACAGAATGGTGATTCAAGTTGGGTGAGTTACGGTGTTGCTGATTTATCACATCTAACTCAGAAAATAAAAAAAGCATGAATGCTCACAATCACATTTAATCTCGATCTTAGAATTTAATTTGCTAGGAAAGGTGGATATTCGCCAACAACTCGACATTGCCTTTCGTTCAAATGTTAAAAGACATAATGAGAAAGTTACCAAAAATCGTTATGTTCTAACAAAAATCATTGATTGCATTCTGTTTTGCGGTGCATTTGAGCTTGCACTTCGAGGACATGATGAACGCGAGGATTCATTAAATACGGAGTTTTCAGAGGCCTATCAACTTCTCAGCAGAACTTGATTCGTCTCTTAAAGACCATCTCTCTAGTGCCACTGTTTTCAAAGGAACGTCATAAGAAATTCAACATGATTTATTAGACTGCATGCTCACTGTTTGTCAGAACCACATAAAAAATGAGGTCTCAGAAGCAAGTTTTGTTTCAGTAATAGCAGATGAAACTACTGATGTATCATCAATTTGCCAATTGGCTGTCGTTTTCCGATACGTTTTAAGTAACGGGCAACCGGTTGAGAGATTCTGGGGATTCACGTATCCACCTGGGCATGAAGCAAAATAGCTGAATAGCTCTATAGCTGAATGTATCCGAGCAAGTTTGGAAAAAGTAGTAGCCAAACCCGAGAAATTAATATCGCAGAGCTACGACGGTACAAACGTGATGAGTGGTCAACACGCTGGTGTTCAAGCTTTTATTCAATGTGCCTACAACAATGCACAATATGTGCATTGATACACACATCAGCTCAATTTAATTGTTGGGCAAGCAACTAGTCAGAATCAACAAGTTCGAGTATTTTTTTCCAACCTGAGTGATATTATTAACTTTTTCAATAAATCGCCACAGAGAGTTGCTATTCTAGATGAAACTGTTAGAAAAAGGATACCTCATGGTTCAGATACTAGATGGAATTTTAAGAGTCGAACCATCAATACAGTGTATGAATATAGGGAACAGTTGATTGGATGCATGGGAAAAATAGAGTCAACATCTAAGCAAGCTGCAGCAATAAATCAAGCAGGAGCTATTCGCCGTATGATAGAAGACTCGAAATTTGTGTTTTGGCTTACAGTGTTTCACAATATTATGCCACATGTCGATGTGTTATACAACCAGCTTCAGAAAACACGAACTGATGCAGCACTCATTAGAAAGCAAGTAAACGTTTTCCAGCAGTCATTAGAGAGAGAAAGGAAGAGAATGGACACAGTGACAAAGGAGATATCGGCATCATATGAAACTTCAAGAAAAAGAAAGAGAGAAAATATTCATATAAATAGAACTGTAGCAGCTAGAGAGATATGTGATGTTATCTCGAATCAAGTAAAAGAAAGATTTTGTTTTATTTCTCACTGCTCTGCTGCTTCTCTCCTCGAAGTTCCAAAATTCCAGGAGTACGAGAAAAAGTTTCCAACTCAGATTCTTGACCAAACAACTGATGTTTATTCTATGTTACAGAAGGATCGTCTGAAAACTGAACTAGGAGTAATTTACAGAAGATCAGATTTCAGAAATATGACTGGTGCTATTAGTCTTCTACAATTTATTATAGAAAACAATTTGCAGACTACGTTTTCTGAGACCTACAAACTATTGCTAATTATTGTTACCATTCCAATGACCACTGCTAAAGCCGAGAGATGCTTCTCAACTCTAAAACGAGTTAAGACGTTTTTAAGAAGCACTATGAGCGAGGACAGACTAAGCGCTCTAGCTATGCTCTCAATTGAAAAAAGAATGATCAGTGACATACCTAAATTCAATGAAAACGTTATTAATTTGTTTGCCTCAAAAAAAAGACAGACGAGTTGATTTAATTTACAAAAATTGCACTTGAATATTTTTTAATAAAAGTTCCAAGATATATTATAAGCAATATTATGGTTTTATTACATTCCATTGTAAGAAATAAAATGTAATATTTTTTTTAGAACTCGTTATTTTTTTAGTTGCATTGTTTTCCTTTAACTTGTGAAAACGCAAATGTATTTTAATTTGTAAGTAGCAACATATCTACAGATTTAATTTTCGAAATTTATTTTGTGAACCTCCATTTAATTAACCCACGAGCCGCCACTGCCACTTTCCCCTACGTACTTCAAAGGACTGACGTAAAACGACGTATATTCGAAACGAAGTATTTTATCACTACAATGAATACGAATGAGTCGGGACAGTGATGAAACGACGTCGTATAAGTGTAAACGACGTATAAGATTAAACAAGAGCGAAACGAGTGTTGAGTGTAAACGACGTATAAAGTGAAAGACGTTTTAAATCGAAAGAGAGTGAATTTTATCACTACAAATGAATACGAGATGAGTCAAGACAGTGATGAAACGACGTCATAAGAATTAAACGACATAAAGAAGTGTGAACGACGTATTAATGAAAAGGACGTATAATCGAAACGAAGTATTTTTATCACTACAATGAATACGAATGAGTCGAGGACAGTGATGGACGATCGTATAAGTGTAACGACGTATAAGTATAAAACGACGTATAAATAGTAAACAACTTGACGTATAAATTAAAACGAGTTTATATAATCCGACACGAAGTATTTATCAGTACAATGAATACAAATGAGTGGGACAGTGGATGAAACGACGCGTCGTATAAGTGTAAAACGACGTATAAGAATTATAAACGACGCATAAAGTGTAAAACGACACTAAAAGTGTGAACGACGATAATGAAAAAGACGTATAGTCAAATGAAGTATTTTATCACTACATGAATGCAATGAGTCGGGAGATATGAAACGACGTCGTATAAGTGTAAACGATATAAGATAAACGACGTATTAGGTGTAAAAAACGACGTATAAATGAAAAGACGTTAATCAAACGCAAGTATTTTATCACTACAATGAATACGAATGAGTCAGGCCAGTGATAACGACGTCGTATAGTGTAAAACGACGTATAAGCATAACTTTGACGTATAATGAACAGCATATGCAGTATAACGACGATATATCGACACGAGTATTTTATCAGTACAAGTAAGTCGAATGAGTCGGAGGACACTGATGATACGACGTCGGTAAGTGTAAATGACATTATGGAGCGGTAATAAACGACGTATAAGTGCTAAAGCGACGTATAAGTGTAAACGACGGGTACGGAATTAAAAGAGCTGTTAATCAACGCAACCTATTTTGTCACTGCAATGAATGAATAGGTCAGACAGTGATTAAACGAGCCGGTCGTATAAGCTGTAAACGACGTATAATCGACACGAAGTATTTTATCAGACAATGAAATGCGAATGAGTGCAGGCTGATGATACGACGTCGTATGCTAAATGACTAAGGCGTATAAGTTAACGAAGTGTAAAGACGACGTAAATCATACGAAGTAATATTTATCAGTACAAAATGCAATGTCAGACACGTATGAGTGGACGACGTGATGAATATCACGCACGTACGTATAAGTGTGACGACGTATAAGAAAACCGTAATAGACGTATAAGATGTAAACACGTATAAATTAAAGACGTTTAATCCAGAGCGAACTATTTTTTACTCCAATAATATTGAATGCAGATGAGTCGGACGCTGTCGATACGGCGTCGTAAAGTGGGCGACGCTAATCGACACGAATATCTTTATCCAGTACAATGAATACGAATGAGTCGGGACACTGATGATACGACGTCGTATAAGTGTAAACGACGTATAAGTGTAAACGACGTATAAGTGTAAACGACGTATAAGTGTAAACGACGTATAAATTAAAAGACGTTTAATCGAAACGAACTATTTTATCACTGCAATGAATACGAATGAGTCGGGACAGTGATTAAACGACGTCGTATAAGTGTAAACGACGTATTAATGAAAAGACGCATTATCGAAACGAAGTATTTTATCACTGCAATGAAAACGAATGAATCGGGACAGTGATGAAAAGACGTATAAATAGGAAAAATATAAAAGGTGCTTTACTGTAGTTAATTATTTATATCCTTGTTAAGTATATATTTTCCAATAAATAATTCTCAAAGTTACAAATCAAATTATGTTTAGCTTGCAGCGAAGACGAAAAAGGTAACCCAAATATATTCTGTTAATAAAAAAACCACATCGTTCACGCTGACCTTCTACATAAATGAAACTGTTTTTAACTTCTGTCTTCTAATGTTTAGAAAAAATATCTCTTCTTCCTAAGAGATGTCAATATCTTCACGGGTATGTCTTTTATTTGCGGGTGGGGCTCATAGAAACTTAACTGAGTTAATGGACGAAATGTGCCGCATTTAATGTTTACTGATGTTTACTCTACAATAATAATAGTATCGATCTTATTGCTCCAATATTTTATCGTTTGCTTCCAAAGGAAGACGTAATGAATAAAATAAGAGAACTAATTTACTAAAGGCGGCTTATGAAATTCTGCGTACTGGTGGGTAAAAAACACTCAACTGCTTAGAAAAATTATTTTTCATAAATAAACGAGCTACATTTTTCATTCACCAGTTAGAACGAATTACAATATTTTTGTTAATATTCTTTTTCAAAAAGAATACTATTTTTTTATGAATAATGTTTACTCTACAGTAATAATATTATCGATCTTTTTGCTCTAATATTTTATCGTTTGCTTCCAAAGGAAGACGTAATGGATAAAATAAGAGAACGAATTTACTAAAGTAAGCTTATGGAATTCTGCGTAGTGGTGGGTAAAAAACACGCAACTGCTTAGAAAAATTATTTTTCATGAATAAACGAACTACTTTTTTTTCATTCACCAGTTAGAACGAATTACAATATTTTTGATAATATTCTTTTTCAAAAAGAACACTAATTTATTTTTTTACAACAATGTTTACTCTACAGTAATAATATTATCGATATTTCTGCTCTAATATTTTATCGTTTGCTTCCAAAGGAAGAGGTAATGGATAAAATAAGAGAACGAATTTACTAATGGCAGCTTCTGGAATTATGCGTAGTGGTGGGCAAAAAACACGCAACTGGTTAGAAAAATTATTTTTCGAGAATAAACGAACTACTTTTTTTCATTCACCAGTTAGAAACGAATTACAATATTTTTGTTAATATTCTTTTTCAAAAAGAACACGAATTTCTTTTTTTTTCAACAAGAGACATGGCTCTTTTCAAAGTTTGTACATTAATGCCAGTTAATTATTCTAAGTACAGGGTTGTTATAATCAGGTTCGCCCACACAGAAACCTAAAGCCGGTTTTAGGACTCCAAACAAGTGACGCGATCTGTAAAAACTGAGAGAAATAAAGAAGGAATATAAGAGGACAAAAAATCGTTCAAATTTTCGCCTGTACTTGAGGTGACTTTTGCAGAGATGTTATATTTTGTTAAATAAATCAAAGGGAAGAAAACGATCGTTAAAAAAAATTCGAAATTATTTTTCAAGGAAAAAAACGATTCGACGGGGGTCTGTCGTGATTGAGGGGAGTAGACTTACTTACCTTACTCAACTATTCTGTGACTAAAGTAGCTCTATGTGACTTTCACCTATGACCTATACTCTATAACCTTTCCCTGTTAAATGAAACTAAAACCAACTGAACTTAATTAAATCGATGGAAAGGACAGGTCAATTAAATCAACAATTCTTAATAATAATTAATTAAGGACAGTTAATTAATCGATTACTCCACTGTGATTTTCTGTAACTAACGTAGCTCTATGTGACTTTGACCTATGACCTTTCTCTGTTAAATGAATTAATCTGAATGAATTAATTAATCTGAAATGAATCAATTATTAATCTGTTAGAATCCAGTTAATATACCGCTCACAACTGATGCGTGCGCGCGTATCGGTCGCTGTGACGTCATCAAAATTCTTCGTGATTTTCACAAATTTTGCCGCTCGACTGTGACTAAACCTTAAATACAAATTCTAAAATTATTTTTGCAATCTGCAATGTCTACTTTTCAATGTTAAATGAAACTAAAATCAACTCTATATATTATTTGTTTACGGAGCTATAAGCGTTAAACTTGAGCACGAAATTCATCGTAATTCAACAATTCTGGAGTAATATTTCGCGTGAACCTCAGCGGTTGCGGAGCCATAAGCGTTTTACTTTAGCACGAAAATAGTTGTAATTCAACTATTCTTCAGTAATATTTCGAGCGATCGATGAATGAATTGCCTCAGTCTGCGTGCGCTCGCATCGGTGGCTGTGTCTTCATCAAAATGTTTCGTGATTTTTACCAAATTTGCAGCTCGAATGTGGCTAAACCGTAATTCTAAATTCTAAAATTCTTTTTCAAACCTTCAATGTCTGCCTTTCTCTGTTAAATGAAACTAAAACCAACTCTCTGTGTTATTTGGTTGCGGAGCCATAAGCGTTTAACTTTAGCACGAAATTAGAAGTAATTCAACAATTCTTGAGTAATATTTCGAGCGATCGATGAATGAATTGTCTTAATCTGCGTGCGCACGTATCGGTCGCTGTGACGTCATCAAAATGTTTAGTGATTTTCACCAACTTTGAAGCTCGACTGTGACTAAACTGTAATTCCAAATTCTAAAATTCTTTTTGCAATCTTCATTGTGAGTCGTTCTCTGTTAAATGAAATAAAAACCAACTCTCTATGTTGTTTGGTTGCGGAGCTATAAGCGTTTAAAAATACCACGAAAAGCGTCATAATTTTTTACTTTCCCGACACACCATTAGACAACTATGGAGAGACGTAAGTCTGCGTCAAAAATAATTTCATTGGTGTTTAAATTACAGTTTGCTAATTCACATTACTCTAGAGCCATAATTTACGGATCGGCGCAGCGCCACCTATTGACGAAATTTGAATTTATATTTTTACAGCGCGCGTGATTGTACTATTTTCTAGAGAAATATTGTTTCGTTCTGAGTAAAAGAACCGGCTCTAGAGCAGGAGTGGCTTTAGACTCTGCCCGTGGAGGGGGGCAGGGTTCCCTGACGGGGTGAGAACAACTTGCTGTGCAAGGGGATGGGCATAATGATGATCCTCTCAAATTTTCGCCAAATCTTTATTTATCTGCTAGTTGAATAGTCCGTTGCGTGGACGGGGTACAAAAAATTACAAGCACCAATGGGGTCATCCTTGCTCTAGAGGCTTATGAATAGGTGACCTTGAACAAACCTGTATTACCAATTAGACTTGAAGACATTCTTCCGTGCCATAATAGTAACCGGCACTGTAATTATTTCAAATAATTACAGTGCCGATTAACGCATGTTTATTATAATACTTTTGCGTATTTATAATAAACATGCGTTGTCATTCGAACATGCACTGCGGAAATGAAACTTTGATACGGGTTTGCGGGGAAATGCGGATTTCATGAGAATCATTTGAGAATGAATTGCTCCATTATATCTTGATTTTATTTTATACTAGCAGTACGCGCACGGCGTTGCCCGTGGAATCAGGACTTCAAAAAGTGGGTGAAAAAAAGTGCACACAATGGCACGAAAAAGTTTTGAAAACAAAAGCAAAAAGTACACATTATTGATATTCCCGCTTATTTCTCTTTGCGAATGACGTCACCTGCCGCGAAGAAGGTCACGTTGAAACAATGCATTGTGGGATGGTCCGGAGAATCTCTCGCTGTTAAATCGCGCTACGAAAAAACTGTTTGAACCGATCAGGGAAAAATTAATTTTTAAAAAAAGAAAAAAGATATTTTAATAGTTCTTGTTTTAAATCGGACATAAACGTGCCATTTATAGGCTGAAAAAAAATGAAAATTATAGAGATGTTAGAACGTCAGATGCGATAATTTAAAGAAATCTTTATTAAAAATTACCATAAAAGTGACTATTTTTCAAAATTCAGTAAATTACGTTAGAAATTCAAAACTAACTTCATTAGAACGGGAATCGCATGCTCTTTCCGATGGTGTATATATTTTTATCGTAAACTTATTTGTAACTATTCTATTGAGAAATTAGTGCGAAAAATCAACCAAAACAACACAAAACATTAAATAAAAAAAATTCTAGATTAAAATTTAAAATTTCGGCTTCGAGGTGCATTCAGTCACCATTACGACTACCTGTGTGCCAAATTTCATGGCTGTAAGTGCGATAGATTCGTCTGGACATCGCAGACAAACACACACACACACGCACACAAACATTGCCTTTTATAAGTATAGACTAGCAGTACGCGCACGGCGTTGCCCGTGGAATCAGGACTTCAACAAAATAAAAAAAGCCCACATACAATTACATGAATGAAAGTTTGAAAAACGAAATCAAAACAGAAATATATATAATATTGAGTTTGACCGCTTCTTTTTCCTCTCGACCGAGTACCGTTAATCCAAAACAATGTTAAAAATTACAATGTGATATTTATTACACCGCAAGCAAAGTATGAAAGTCAAAGAAATAAGTTAAGACACGCTTAAAAATAATAATCGAAGTCATCGAGTAAATAAATCATCTCCTCGTAGAACGCGAAAGTAATGACGTCACCTGCCGCGAAAAAGGAAGGTCACGTAACCAGCCAATGAAATTGCAACAATACAGTCAGGGAATCTCTGGAGGAGGTCGGAGGTCTCGTTGGGAACGGTCGCTAGCAAAAACACGGTTTGTACTTTTCAGGGAAAAATTAATTTAAAAGAAAACGGGAAAAGGTATTTTAACGGTTCTTGTTTTAATTCCGACAGAAACGTTCCAGTTATAAGTTGAAAAATATTGAAAATGATAGCGTTATTAGCAAGGCGGATGTGAGAATTTCAAGAAATCCGAATAAAAAATGACCATAAAAGTGACTATTTTTCAATTTTTTTTCAAAATTCAGTAAATTACGTTAGAAATTCAAAACTAACTTCATTAGAACGGAAATCGCGTGCTCTTTCCGATGGTGTATCTATTTTTGTCGTACAGTTATCCGAAACCATGCTATTGAGTAATTAGTCCGAAAAATCACCCAAAACAACACAAAACATTAAATTTTAAAATTTCGGCTTTGAGGTGCATTGAGTCACCATTAAGACTACCTGTGTGCCAAATTTCAAGGCTGTAAGTGCGATAGATTCGTCTGGACATCGCACGCAGACACGCACACACACACACACACAAACATTGCCTTTTATAAGTATAGATTTTCTTTGGAAAATACATTATAATAGATACAACCATTGCATCTTTTACGTTGAATTAAATAAAAAAAAAAATACTTCTGACGTTTTATTTTTAAAAAAATTATCATAAAATTACTGAAACTTTCGAAAGAGTTCAAATAATTGTACCATAACTGTTCGTATTGATAAATAATGACAATATGTACTACATGGTTGCAACTAATGAAAATTCTTATTGACATTATTTGGCATCGTATTGAGAACTAACGCCAAGATTTTCGCCATATTTAGCCAAAATAGATTTTCACCGTTAGCACCCAGCGCCTTCTATTGAAAAAAATTAAGAGTTTCAAGCAAATATTTCCTTAAGAAGATTTGATTTTAATCTGGCGTTAACTTAGGGCTAAATTTCGTTAATCAGATAACTTTCAGTCCGCGAAATTGCTATTATAGTTTTATGCAATGTTTGCAGTAAAAGCATATTTTGAAAGTGCGTGGTAACGAATCGCTTGCGAAATAACTGTTAAATTTCGGTGGAACTATTGTGTGGAAAATGTTCAGCCAATCATGGCTGGTAACTATGTTGTTATTCTTCAGTTAATTTAAAAAATGATAATGAAATTCTTGCGTGGAGTGTTCGTGCTCTATTATTGATTTCAAAATAAATTTTAATTAGAGTCGGAGTATTTTAATTAGAGAATCAGTTTTTATAAAATTGAAATGATTATTTCATTCTTACTACTGTCTATGAATTTATTTATTTTTTTAACAAACTTAAAGATTATCTGCATTTGCTTTGATAATGCCTATTTACATTTCAAATTTTATGCTTCGCAAATAATAATAAATGCTATAGAAGTCTCCCTTTTTGTTCAGATTAATTTTCTAAATTTCACCGGGAAAACTTACTAGGATGAGAAACAAATGCAAAACCACTGTGTTCTGTCTACCTATTAATTTTTACCTGTCTTGGAAACTGGGGAACACTGAGATCAAATATGCTTAAAATATCAAGGTGGTAGTAAAGTTATTTTGCTTATTAGCATTTATGCAGCAGCAGCCAGCTATTAGTGTTCACTATGTTACATTAATGATTTAAAAATTAAAATTTGTGTGTGAAATCATTCATTTGTTATTTTTTATTGAAAGTGAAGTAGTAGATAACAGAAAAAGTATCCCCTTAGTTTAAACGTAAATGTACCATCACTTTTTTAATAGAGGTATTGGTCACGTTATTGAAGTTTAATAAATTGAGTAATCTTGCTATTTTACAAGAGGTAAAGGAAAGGGAGAGGTTACTTGCGCAGTGCTTTTTGAGCTTGCTATTTAGTAGAGGTTAAGCTTTCCTTAAAATGCTTCCTTTTTTGTTTTATGATTTCTTTCCTGAAATTTTTGTATGATGAAGTCAAGAGCAATCAACATAAGAAATGAGAGTACTACTTTAAGTGATCGATAATTAATCCCGATTCATTTTTTATGATCCTTTATTTTTAATTATAAAACATTACATTTACTAAAAGGATTGTTCAGTGTTTTAGATTTTGTAAGAAAAAAGTTAAGTTTAAGGCGATCTCTTCAGTTTTGACTCAGTCTGAGAGATCTTAACACATTAAGAACCGTTTTTTGTCTTACTATAAGAATCATGCAAAATGTTAATTGAATTATTTTACATTTTTTAGATGAAGATTTATCAACAGTCTACGCCAACTTATTTGTAGGAATTGTTCTACAAATAAATTGTAAAGCAATCACAGAATTGGAGGCCAACAAAAGCTATAAAGTTGTTCCCTTAAGATGCTAATCTTGGCGATATATTTGGCGACCATTTGGGTGACTTGGCGGAGAAGTTGGCGACAAAGGGAATTTTTTAGAAGGACCTCGAACTTTCAACCTATTTCTGCTGGCTTCATGAACTTTTTGGAGATTACGTCACTTCCTACGTAATGAAGTCACTTCCTGTTGAGAAAGTATAAAAGCAAGCTCTCAACACTGTCCAATAAATTGAAGTTAGATTTGAAATCTGTGCTTTTGTTTTCTTAAATACTTAAAATAAATTCACTGCATATTATGTATATTAATAAAGAAAATTTAATTACCAAGAAATGATAAATTTTAGTAATTATAACATTACTTAATAAATTTAACAATTTATAAAAAATGACTCAATGAGTTTCTGTATTTATTTTTATATTTCATTTTTCACTCTGTCTCAGGCATTTGTATATTTACAAACATTCTGCTTTTTTCAAAATCGTAGTGATGTTGAAAATTGAGTAAAATTTTACCGGTTAAAAAGCAAAAATAAATAAATATTAATGCGATTGACATTATAAATGGACATACCGTATCTCATATTTTACCAGATAAATTGTAATAGAACCAGAGTTATTCTGGTAAATTTATCAAATTAAATGGTCTAAATTACCATCTTATTTGGTAGTATTACCTTTGTGTACAGTAATAATACCTAATTCCATACCAAACAGCTTGGTAAATAAACGATATTTTTCTGGTTATTTTACCATAAAGTCATTACCAAACTGCTACGGTAAAAAATACCGTACTTTCTGGTGTTCCATATGAGCCAGAGAATACGGTAAATTTTACCATATTCTGGTAGTTGGACAAGAATTTTTTTTTCAGTGTAAGTTTCTTAATAAAGGGTATCTCAAAATTTGGAAATTAGAGATTACTTAGAATCATCAATCGCTTTCTTTTCTCTAATAATGAGAAGGATCTTGCGTTCTCTTACTAGTGCTTCGATCGCTTCTTTTGACGCCACGATTGTGAGTATTCTATCAGAACTGAGAGAAGAACTGATATCTCCGTTTCGCATGTGGTGGGCAACATGTACCTACGTGTAAATTCTCTGGACACAAATCCATGTTCATCGCTTTTTTCATCATGCTTGCCGTGGATCACAACATATTTATCACAAACCTTCAAATCTAATTCTTCTGGCTTGAACTGGCTGACATTCAAATCTATTTGAAATATGTCCTTGTCGTTCTTGGCTTCGGACTTGCCTGAATCAGCAATATTGGCTTGTCTTCGAAGTCTTTCATTCTGGTTCCAGTACTGGAAGCAGGTCGGGTTGAAATCTAGAAGTTGGTACACACTCTTAAAACGCCGCCAAATCGCCAAAGCAATAACTTGACCGCTGCTCTTCATTGACGCCAAATCGCCGAAGCTAATGAAAGTAATACTTGCATTAGCTTTGGCGACTTGGCATCATTTTAAATGAGTGTACCAAGTTCTAGACTTCAACCGCAGGTCGTCTTCAAATAAGTTAACGCCGAAACATTGATCCAAGATGCGTTCAGGATAGTCGATTATGTCCCACCAGTTCCAGCCAAGAATTCGTAGAAAAATCTCCTGGCTACAATCGCTTCTAGACATCTTTAAACAGTCGCCAAAGATTCCTATGATAAGATGATATAGGATGAAATGACAGAAATTCATCGAATGAACAGCTGTAAAATGTTTAGTCAGGATTTAATCTCAATATTTCAAATCAAATAAAAGTACTTACGTATTAAAGCCACCGCAGCTACAGATTTGGCGGTTTTTAAGTGCCGCCAATTTGGCGGTTTTTGTACTTACGTATTAACGCCAATTTGGCGGTTTTTAAGTGGCGCCAATTTGGCGGTTTTGTACTTACGTATTAAAGCCAATTTGGCGGTTTTTAAGTGCCGCCAATTTGGCGGTTTTTGTAAACAAGATTGCTCTTTATTGGCACATTACCGCCAATCTGTAGTTGCGGTGGCGTTAATACGTAAGTACCGAAATAAATCTAGTCGCATATTTCTGATGAAATTTTCTGCTCAGAATTCCTTTACTATTTCACGAATAAAATTTTAAACTTGATTCACAAACAAAGATTGTTAAATATCTGGAAATCGCATGCAGTAGCATTTAGATTTTTGTTTCCAGATAAGGCACTACTTTAAATATTTTACCACTTACAATTGATTTCATCTGCTTACGACTGAGTGATTTCTAAACCTTGTGAAATCGTTATCAACTATTATTACTTATAAAGCAATAATTGCCAGAATTTATGAAACAGATTCATAGACTTATTTTAATCATTTGCTATAGGCTAAATAGTCAATGATGAAATATTTTCTAGATAGATGGGTTGAGTATCCAGCACAATTATGAGGGGAAAAAATTTCATTTAGTGGATACATGTTTATTTTTTTCTCTTAATATGTCTGAATTGGTTTCATTCCCTTACAAGAAATTCCTGTTTCTGCCTCTTCTGTTTTTGTTTCTGCGAATATAGATGGCGCCAAGGGACTAGTGTTTACTTTAATTACTCCTCCTTCTTGGAGAAAATTAGAGTGGGTTAGTGTTCAGATAAATGTTTTTTGTTCTCATCTCTCAATTATGAGCATAGGTTAAGTTTTTTATTTATGAAGACTTATTAATAGAGCCAGATGGCTGATATTTTTAATCGTCTTATTAGCGTTTTGATGTTTGTGTCTTTTCCTCTTTCTTTTGATTATTTGCTTTTAATGTACATTTCTCCATTGTCCTCTGTTTGGGAATTTCGGGCTATGAGAAGCTCTGTTTGGCGTAATGCTAGCTTCTTACAGAAAAATTTCCCAAATATTTTTGAATCCATTTCGAAAAGTACTTAGCCCTTGAAAAAGTGGACTAAAATGGATTCCTTGCTTTGTTGTATTCGATTAACTATGAGTTTATTTTTATTTTTTATTTATTTATTTTTGGCCATTTTTGCATGATCTTGATTTCCATGTTTATATATACGTTTTTATGGATTGGAAAATCGAATATTTCTCATATTATGCTTAAAAATAATTAAATTCTGTTAAGTTTTACGAATACATGATTGGGTTGATTATATCACTCAACTTTTGCCTTCTAACGATTGCATTCAAGTCGAAAAGAAGCAGACGATAAAAAGTTACCGTCGCTAAGCAACGCGGAATTCATTTTGCTGAGTTAGCTTTTAGTTTTATTATTCAGAATTCTATTTTTATCGCCTTTGATGTATTACATTTGTGTTAAATAAAAAGGAATCAGATAGTGAAATGTGTGATTATTGTTCTCTTTATTAAACTACACTTCAGCCTTTAAACTGTAAAGAACCTTTGGGTTTAATCACTAGAACAATTGCCACTCTTCATTCTATCGCACATACAGTAATAAATGATTTTAATATAGTTAAGCTGCAACAATATGAATTTATATGTCAGTTTAATAACTTATTTTATACCAATTTATTCAATGAACAACATAAATTTCAAAATTTAATTGTAATGGAATCATTCTTTAATTTGCCTTTTTGATCTTAGTCAATCAGTTTCCATTTTTTATTGCATCAAAAGCATCATTGAAAAGAAAGAACTTTCTATTTATGAATTTTACTTAATTTAAATTTAAATAAAACGCAATATATTTTCCATTCAATTAAATAAAATAAATTTAATCTCAACGTATTGCCTGCAAAATAGCAAAATACATGCATATCATGAGTCATCATAAACAAATTCATTCTATCGTTCTCACAAATTTATTCTGCAACGAAAGTCGTAACTACACTCACTTCACTTCAGTTCTTCTGCAGACTTGTATCGTGCCTGGAATTCCTGCCACTCGCTATAATTACAGCTATTTCTTTTTGCCGAATGGCGAATTCCCTAAGGAACTTTTTATGTTCCATTGATTCCAAGCTACATCCGTATTTTATAGGGAGAATTTCTTTTCTGCCCCCTAAACGTATCAGAGTTTTCCTTTTTTTCTTTCCCCCTCTGTACATTGCAGGAATACTAGTTGTAACTGTTGTCCGGTCATCCAGACGATGATTTGTGATGTTTAAGCCCAATTTTCTTTGTTTTACTTATTTTTTTTGTAAGTAACTGAATAAAGATATGAATATCAACGTCCCTAAAAAAATGTGAAGATAGAAGAAATTAAAGTTTCGCCTAATAAAATTAAAGACTTGGTAAAAGATAATTAAAATTTAAAAAATTCTTATTCTTTTATTGCACTCTGATGAAAGTGCGTTTTAACGAATTTTTAAACTTTAATTTAATTTAAATTTCATTATATATATTATTATTATAAGATATATATTTTTAATATAAGATATATATTATTATTTATATATAATAAGATATATAATTTATATGTTATTTAATAATTTAATATTAATATTATTATATATATATTATTATTATTTATATATATATTATATTAGATATATTAATATTATATATATAATAATGATAAATATTTTAATATAATAAGATATACATTTTTAATATAAGATATATATTATTATTATAAGATATATATATATTTAATATATATTATATTATTATAAGAATTTTTAAAATTTAATTTAAAGAACTGTTTTAACGAATTTAGTTATTATTCTCCAGTTAATACGAATTTCTCCCTCTTTCTGAGTCTATAAAAAGAAAATTCTTACAGTTAAATTATGACTCTACCCTGACTTGCTCATGATAGGCTCGGCGGGAAATGAGAGTTATAGATTATTCTCGGATTCCGAAACCCTCCGCGCTTTTGCGCATGCTCCAGGCGGAGTTGATTTCACCGAAATAGGGGTGAAATGAAAAATAGAGGGGAAATCTTTACTTTATACTTAGCGTGACCTAACAAAGAACTCCGGAAATGCGCTCATTGCCTGACATCACTTTCGCGAGTAATATCGACGAAAATGCTAGTCTTGGCATTTTGAAATGGTCAGTATTTTAAATTTTTCAATCTGTCGAATTAAGCATATCGTCGCTTAACAAGCAACACTGCGTATCTCAATTTTTTTGAAATTTCAAAGAGGAAGAACAAAACTGAATTTTTCGCAACCAGTAACGAATATTTATGCGTTTTTTTTAACATACTGTTACAAACATGGAAAGTCGCTTCCCAACAATGTGAGACTTATGGTTGGGAAGAGAGTTTTACAGGGATAAGTGTGGGATGACTAGAGCAGCCACGTCTGGTTCCCCGACCTTGGCGACAAACTTGGCGAGAAATTTGGCGACTTTGGCGACGAAATATGGGATTTCAAAGGTGCTGGATTCTTCTCGATATCTCTATTAGGAGAGAAGATACGCCACGAATGTGCTAGATCATTCGATGTGACGTCACGGCCTGCAGGGGAAACTATATAAGGAGAGCGCCTAGACGACGGAGGGTGTCTTGATCGACTGGGATCGCCTTGGAGCGCGAACGCCTTTGGAGTTCTACCCGCAGTGCGAGCTAGTAAGCTGGTGAGCTGAGCGCTATTGAAAGTGCAGTTATTGTCTACTAGTTATTAGTTATTTGCTGACTGTTTGTGTTGTTAGATATCAAAGTGCTGAACTGTTATTACCTGTCAATTGTTGTCTGTTTGCATTGCTGATCTGTGCAAGAACTATTGTTTCCTGTACCTGTGTTACGTGCTTTCCTTCATATTTGTAATTAAACCTTCATTCTCCATTATCCTTGTGTTGGACTGTTTACACCATACACCCACAATAAGACTTTTGCAACAACATAGTAGGAGCATGAGATCGTATGCTCCTACCAGATGTGAAAAAGAATTCAGAATATTCGTCATTGGTTGCGAAAAATTCAGTTTTGTTCTTCCTCTTTAAAATTTCAAAAAATTGAGATAGGCAGTGTTGCTTGTTAAGCTACGATATGAAAGATTTTAGCGATTCCTGAAATACGAATCAATGTCCCATTTTCCATCGGATATCAAAGTAACTTACTTTATTGCTCATAATATATGCAACTAAGGTGCAATCCATCACATATTCCACATCAACTTACAACCCATCAGTTGCCTAATGAGATTTAGCTTGGCTCAGTTGATGAACACGAATCGGAGAAAGGAGGATAGGGGTTCTATCCTGTGGCTGTTCCCTTAACCAGCATTATTAAAAAACTAGCTGATCCCACCTCAGAAGATCTGCGTTCCGCTATGAGCACACCAAGTATTTTCTGCCAAATTGGCGCTTTCAAGTTCTTAACGCTTCAGCTCGCCAGAAACACAGCGCGCGTCAACTATCTTCAGAAAAGAAGTGGAGCCAGAATGGCGATTCAGCTCTCCAAGGAAATTCGCCAGGACCAAAAAGGCACCAAGCGGTGTGCGGATAACGGAAATGTAAGCAATATACAATATTCATTAAAGAAAATTCCATGACGTTCATCTCAATTTGTGAATGAACACGATTTAAACCTAAGCTGACTTGAAATATTTTAACGTCGGTCTGAACGTTCTCTGGCTCGCTTAAGTCCATCTGCTTCATTTCTAACTAATTTCTTTTAAATAATTTCATGCAAAGATTCTTTAAGAAATACTGTAAACTCTGCATCTTAAACTCAATTTTTTCGAGAAGCAGATGTTTCACACCGAACGAATATAGTAGTAGGCTATGACTATGAAGTTAAGCCTAACATGGAGGAGGCTACGGGTTTATTTTGTGAACAAACCGACCGTTGTGATCGACAAAAAAGAAATTAATTACTTTTCTGTACCACGAGCGTTTAGCGTTTTATATGCAGGGTTCCCACTTATATCAGTCACACCCCCATTAACTCCTAAACGGTGACAGCTAAGGCCATAAATTTGGTGTCTAGGTATAGTAAAAAGGCTATGCGCTACTCGATGAGACAACTTACAACGCCATCTATCGGCAGATTGTGGAATTAGCGGTCCTATCTCGTAAACGGTGAAAGATACGAGAAAACAGTCAATTGGAAAGTTGTAGAGCACTCTCGATTTAGTACTAAAAGATACCTTGCGCACATTAATACTCAAAACAGAATGTAAAAAATGAAAATTTGTTTGATTGTAATTTTCAACACTATGGCGTCGTAAAACGCGAGAGAAGCGAGAAAAAACCTTCTTATGGGGACACATAAAAGGGTAGGTATATGCGACCCACCGGCCAACATTGCAGGATCTTCGACGACGCATTATTGATGCTTGTGCCTCCGTAACTCCTGCTATGTTGCACAATGTGCAGCGAGAAATCCAGTCCAGGGTGCAATTTGTATAGTGGCTAACGGAGAGCATTTGAGCAATATAAATAAATGATCCAGAAGACAGGTACGTGTCTCGGTCTCTTTTTTCCACTCTTTACGACATGACAATTTTCGAAATCGTGACCAAACAAATGTTCATTTTTTGCATTCTGTTTTGAGTATGAATGTGCGCAAGGTATATTTTCGTACTAAATCGAGAGTGCTCTACAACTGTCTAATTTACTTTTTTCTCTTATCTTTCACCGTTTACAAGATTGGACCGCTAATTCTAAAATTTGCCGATAGATGGCGTTGTAAGTTGTCTCATCGATTAGCGCATAGCCTTTTTACTATACCTAGACACCAACGTTATGGCCTTAGCTGTCACCGTTTAGAAGTTAATGGGGGTGTGACTGATATAAGTGGGAACCCTGTATATAGATTCGCAGACTGTGAATGCTTTAGCAATGAATTGTTCGCTGCAGGTTTACCTGGTTTCTCTTCAAGTGAAACGTCTGTTGTGGGCTGAAACACCAAATGTGGGCCTGTTTCCCCTAAAAGTCCTCCATTAAGACAACTTATTTCCATATTTAGGAGCTGACTTAGACTTCTACCTCAGGTGGCACTTAGGTACTCCAAGGTAGGTTTGATCGACAGAAGCAACATTTCCTCTTCATCAGGAGTCCTTGATTCCTGAGTAGAACCACCATATTAATCTATACTAGCCGTGGAATAAAAATATATTTAAAGTAGTAAAATTAGTCAAAGCAAATGCCAATAAGGAAGACAATTAAGATTAATTAGATAATTAGATTAATTAAGATTAGATAATTAATAGATAATTAAGATTAATTAGATAACAATAAATTTCTATTAAACTATGTTTTACCCTTTATAAGGCTATTTTTTTCTAGGAGTGGTGTAATAAAACAACTTTGGTATTGAGATTAATTTAAGAAAAGAAATTCATTTAGCTTGTTGGATGACATTAATTTTTGTTAATTAATTTTATTAATTAATTACCACGTCAAGACACTTCGTTATGGTTTGAGAAAAGAAATTGGAACATCCAAGTTTTTTAATCATCGAAAAATTTGGCGAGAACTTACGCCAACCTTAAAAAATGCATTTAAAAATTGATGGATTTGGCGGGAAGTATATTCCGACGGCTTTGCAAAGGGTTAAAACACCAAGATTAAGTTAACTGTAAAATAAAATTAATATCGGAGAAAAAATTGGGAGGGGGATTTTTTTAAGAAAAAATATTTAAAAAATTGGCAGAAAATCATTTTTTAAAATTTTTTTCACAAATATTAAAGATTTTTAAAATATAGTAAAATGTCAAAAAATAAAAACCATTTTCTAACTCCTTGCATTCTACCTCAAAAATGAATCAAACAGAAAATCAAAAAATTTCAAAATGGCGACATTTTGACTTCAAAATTTGGCTAACTGGTGATATCCCAGATATCAAAGAAAGCTTGCTTGAAAGGTTTTGGAAACCTTGTCGTTAGCAAGGGTAAAGGGTTGTCACAAAGGTTTCCATGACAAGGGTTGAACCTTTCGGCAAGGTAGCGGAAAGGTTCGCTAGAAGAAACAAGGTTTTCTGTAAGGTTTTTAGTAAGATTTTCCCAAGCTTTTATTGCAAGCTTGTTTCAGGCTTTCCTCAAGCTTGTTTCAGGTTTTCCTCAAGCTTGTTTCAGGCCTTTCAAAAGGTTGTTAAGAGCCCTCTTTCGGCGGACAAAATTGATTCCCCCTTCCCTCCCTCTGAAGCCGTACTCCTACAGGGGGGTCCAACCCCCTTTTTTATTCCCCTTCTTCTGACGACATCTTAGTCCAACTTAGAGTTATCTGGAATGTCAATTAAGTAGATTAATTAGGAATCTTAGTTAATCAAAACTTAATTATTAATTTGATTAATATATTTTTTAATTGAACTTACTTGTAAGATTTTGACAAAATTTCACATTCCTCCGAGCAGGGGATCGAACTCGCGTCTATAGAGTTGGAAGGCAAACGCAATAACCACTATACCCGACGGGGCTACGCACGATGGGACAGGTGGTTCATAAAAAGCTTTACTACGTCAATTTTTGCGGGAATGGTTTCCGAAACGGTTTCCGCGGAAATGCTTTCGTGGATTTGTTCGTACAAACCTTGTCGGTGAAGTAGTTTATAAAAAAGATTTCCTATGTAAACCTTGCGGCATTGGTTTCCGAAATGGTTTGCGCGGAATTGCTTTCGCGGTCAGCCTATGGAAAGTTAAATGACAACCTTTCCGCAACCTTATTTGCAATCTGGGATATGTCTGTTGAAAACTGTTTAGGAGTTAGGGAATACCTATCGACTTCATAGAAAAAGCCAAAAAAGAAACAATGGAATGCATTTAGTTTAGCCACGGAAGTGAAATGCAGCTGTTCTATAAATTGGACGCTGGGCGTTAACGGGTTAACATCAGTGAATTCATTTTTGACCGTGCGAAGCGAGGTCCTCTTTCAACTCGACCTTTCCGCGTTTCGTCTGTTTGTCAGTAAATTTATTTGTTACGTGGTCACTGCCAAACGCTTAATTCGATTTTCTTTGAATTTAGAATGAATATTCCTTGAAGTCATGAAAAACGATATATGTGTAAGGGTTTTTATTTTTTGATACCCTTGCAAGATGGTAGCCTTGTTAATGGATCCGTATCGTTGTGATATTCAGCTCTTTTCAACGATTGTAACAAAGTGGAATTCCATTTATAATGCCTCCAAAAATACCGACAGTAGCAAAGGAAATTTATTTGTAATTTTGTTCATGTTGATAAAAGCAGACATTTAGTTGCGGTTTTGTTTATTTGCGGTAAAGTAGGTCTTCCGCCTTACCCATCAACTTCCGGTGATAATGTTAAGTCAATGGGAATCTTAGTTTTTATGTTATGCCTTAAGAATATTTCGATAAACATATGTCTTATTGTTGTAGCTCCCTCAATGTTTACTTAAAATAAGAGTCTACTTTTTTGCGGAAAGGTTGCCATAATTATTTCATCGCTCTTTTGGCAGACGTCCAAGGTTTGTTTAAGCGTTAAATTTTAACCATAAGATTTAGATACACTGATTGGTTAAATTTTTTAACCAAACGATTTAGCTAATTACACGTTCCTTTAGAATTTAACTGCTTTAAGAGCTTTTCTTGAACCGATTTAAAAAGAAAGGATTACATAAACTCAAAGAACACGGGATTCAACAAATTACTAAAGAAAGAACTGATTCAAACTTGGCGCTTGATACAGGTTTCTATAGATTTGGCGATTGCTTAAATCGGAGTGTTAATGGAAACGGCCCAGAATCCAAAACAAACAAACCAGAAAAATTCGTCCATACTGGATAAAAAGCAGTACATTTAATTGTACTTTGTGAACACTGATAAAGGCAGAGATTTGTGTAAATACCTGCATTGAAAAAGGCAAAACCTTTAAAAAAGGTTTTTTTTATCTTAGATCTTATGGTTTTTTCGCGATATCTACTGCGTTCATGGAACTATTAGTTACTAAATACATTCGAGCAATACAACTGAAATCGAAGTATAATGA
>BGPR01015316.1:0-36970 GCA_013235015.1 Araneus ventricosus
GTTCCCAATGTATTTCGGTGCTAATTTTTTTCAAGGCTTGTAACATTGTAAGAAGCAGGTTAATTTCTGCAGCTTTTGTAATAAAAAAAAGCTATTAATGCTGATTCTCTCGAACGAACTCGAATGCAGATGACGAATGTTTGGAGGATATTCTATATAGCATGAAGTCGACTTTGTTCAAGATTTTTATTATCATTATGCATATTTTAAAGATGGTATATTGTAAAAAAAATTACAAAACTTTATAGGGGAGATTCGCAGAATTTGGACCGCGTAGACATTTTTCAATGTACAGTGATGGAGAAGTAATTTTAATGAAAAACTAGTAGTAGAATTTTAGTTTGTCTTCAGAATAGTGTAAATAATTTTTTATGAAATGCACTTTAAACTAGGGGAAAAAATCAGCCCAAAAACCTGTCATCGGTCCAATCAAAGAAACTGGTTGCCTAAATTGGACCACCAATATCTTTAAGCACAATTAGAGCAAAACTATTTTTTGATTCTCCAATTCACACCAGCATACAATGTATGAACCCATGTATGGCATTCTATGCACTGTATCACTTCCTCTTCTCCCTGTGTTTACTCGCAAATTAAACGGATCCTTATTTTTCTTCTTTTTTACCCAACATTTGATGGCCTTAGTGTCCTTTTATTGTTTTTCTTTGCTTTGACTTGTTCCAGTTACAACTTATGAGGACTACTAGTGTTGATATGCTGCTTTTTGCGCTCTTCCTGTAGTTTAACACGTTAATAGCCATGTGAATCAAATACGATTCGCACGTCGATCTAATACAATTTCTATCTACTATCTAATCAGATGACCCCCTTCTCCACTGTAGTTAAGAGATAGCAGAGAAGGAGTCATCTAATTAAATAGATGGTTCAAATTTTAGACGTAAGTCGTGACTACTAACGTGTTAAGATAATAATCCCATTGATATGAATGATCCAATCTAGGCAGCCTTTGGATGACAAGAACAAAAAAATTCCCCTAGCTTTATTTTTAAACTATTTTAATAAAATGATTGTAGTAAATTGTAGCCAAAAAAATTTCCTGTCGGAGGATTTAATAACATATTTTTCTTCTTACTTTAAAACAGCGTAAGGCTCCAACATAGGTTCCAACATATGATGGATTTTATTCAAAATTTGATAGAAATCTTCAATATCCGTGTAAAGATTGCATACCAAATTTCTTTCGTCAGACTTTTTTCGATTTCGAGTTATCGTGTTCACAGACTGACAGACAGACATATTTCCGAAATTGATTTTTTCGGACTTGGGGAGGTCTGAATCGTGGATATCCATCAAGATCTCGAGATCAGAAGTTTTCAGCGATTACAATGCATTCTCTTTGTATCAAGAAATTAATCTTATTTTTATTCAGAATTGGTAAGAATTTATTCAAATCAAATTGAACATCAAAAAGATCCTGCCTTTTCTGTCGACCCGGGGAGAGCTTGCGACGAATCTGCAATAAACTTTGTTAATCCATTAGATTGAATCACGCACGACGAAATAATACACGCTGAACCATGCTTTCAAATATAAAAAGCATTATATTGACTGAATTTGCACACAAATCACAACACAGAACTAACGCAGGTACATGAAGCTAGAAGCAAAAGATCAGAAGAGAAGAGTAATGGCGTAAGTTTCAGTTACACATCAAGAGTTTTAGTTTCAGTTTCGAGGTAAGCCGAAACGCCTTCTGCTAGAGCAAGTCCGGACTTATGGAAAGTCAGAAAGTCACGTGGTAGAGGGTAGTTCAGTATGTTTTGAACACTTTGTTTATTTCGTGTACAAGGAAGTAAAAATGAATTAAATTTCAATGCATTCATCCTACTAAAAAATTGTTTTTTCCCTAACATTTCTAAAGGTAAATATACTAGTAGTTAACATTTGCTATTATAAATTTTTAAAAATTATTTATAAAGTTGCTGATATGTCATTTTTAGGAATTGAATTATTTATAACTTATTAAACTGCCGCTTTCCACTGAAATTTTCCATGGCTAGGTTTGAAATCCGTGATTTTTCAAAAATTCGAAGTCAAAAGAGCAACTAATAAAAAATTGTTTTTTCCCTAACATTTTTAAAGGTAAATATACTAGTAGTTAACATTTGTTATCATGAATTTTTAAAAATTAATTATAAAGTTGCTGATTGTTTAATCTGAATTCTCATTTTTAGAAATCATATTATCTTTAGCTTTCTAATCTGCCACGTTCCTCTGAAATTTTTCATTGTTGGGCTTGAAATTCCAGATTCTCTAAAAATTCAAAGAACACCTGATAAAAAAAAATCTTAAAAAAAACCAAATCCATACTTTGTTAAAACTCATTATATCACCAATGCAATTTCTTTCTTACAAGCAGAAGAAAACTGAAGACAACATGTGTTTACAAACACGAAACATCTGCAAAACCCATTTCCCGTCACCCAATCTCCGATATGCGTAGACACGAAGCGTGCCCGATGCTAAATAATTGACTTTCCCTTCACCTCTGACACATGCTGCATTTGTCATTCGGTTTCTTATCGAGAGAAGAGAAGGATCAACTTGGCGATGCAAAAAACTGAATGGCTGACTCTTAGTTGGACACGCTGAATCTCGTCACAAAACAAATTGCTGCTATGAATGGAAGACGCGGAACCGTTTAGGTTGTCAAACCGATCACGTAATTTATTTTTTCCTCTTTGATACGCGAAATAAGGAAGCTTTTTTCTTCAGAGGTTTCAAGGACACTGAGAAGATCTTCGATTTGCTTGAGTGAACGCGATAGTATTGTTCGAGGGGGGGGCGGCTATTCCTTGTCTTTTATAAATCGATTACGATTGAGTTGCAAAGGATTTGTTGCAGACAGATAAATTGAATCGGCGAAGAAAACGTCCCTTTTCTATTTTTCAAACTTACTGAGGTGTATTAACCAGCGGGAGTGTTCGGCCCTCGACTAATTCCATTATGTTTAGCTTCATCATATAATCAAGAGAATCGAATATGTAATTCCTGAACTCTTCCCGTTCACCAGAAGGAAGCGAAATTTCGTAATAGTTTTTGTGTCAAGACCACGTATCGAATTTATTTTTATCTAGCTTGATTCGTTTTTTAGTGAACGTAATGTAACCAGCGGGAGTGGTCTCCCCTAAACTTTCTCGTATACTCCTAACACATGTAGAGAAAAAAATAAGCTAAAAGGCAGTAACACGAACATGAACCCCTAACGCAGTGGAGAAAAAAAAAGCGAAACGTCATACTACGATTTCCGGAGGTCGTCCAACGCGGAAGTGGAGTTAGAAGCCGGCGTGATTACCAATAGGGCTGGGTGTAAGATAAAGAAAACGAAATGTGCGATTTGAACGCCTTTATCTTAACCGATTGACACAAAAATTGGACACAAATCTACCATTAAGGTTAGAAGACCGCATGCAAAATTTTATTTATCTAAGTAATTTGTTAAGAAGTTATACAGAGCGACAGACAGTCAATCCTTTGACAGATTTGGTCCAAAATTTTATACGGACCTACATTCCTGATGATAAAACTGTGTACCAAATTTTATCCACCTAGCTATTCAAGTTTGTGAGTTATAGTGTTCACATGAAAGCGGACAGACAGACTTTCCTTAGAGAGATTTTGTCCAAAATTTGATAGAAACCTACAAATTATGTGTGAAGACCACATACCAAATTTCATCCTTGTAGCTTTATTAGATTTTAGTTATCGTGTTCACATACACACAGACAGACAGACATTAACGCCACTGTGTATACCCGAGCTCGGAACCCAAGGGTTTCCCGACAGGCACACAGATAGACATAATTCCAAAATTGTGTTTTTCGGACTCAGGGAAGTCTAAAACGTGCAGATTCGTCAAAATCTCGAGTTTGAATTTTTTGACCATTACAATACTTTCTCTTTGTATACTTCATATACGAGAAAGTAAAAAAGAGCAAGCCGCATTTTTCCTTTATTTTGTACATTTTTTCTCACATACTTAAGATCAAACCTTACTAAATTTTGTGATATTTTAAGAGTAATATGGCACTTCCAAGTTTTTTAAGTAACTGTATTTAAAATGCCATATTTTCTTCAGCAATGGCAATGTTCGGAGGGGAGAGCATTTGAGTTAAAGTACTCGACCCATCCACCGCACATCGCCGTTTTTTGAGCTATCGCGTTCGCGTATATACGAATAACAGCCAGCCAGCCAGCAGACGGATTTGGTCTAACATTTGATACAGATCTATAATTTTGGTGATAAAACCTTATGCCAAATTTCATCTATATTGCTCGTTATGGTTTTGAATTATTATGTTCTCAGACAAACATAATTCCAAAAATAGTTTTTTCGGACTCGGGGAGGTCTAAAACTTGAAAATTCATCCGAATCTCGAGTTCGAACTTTTTGTCCTGTACAATACTTTCTCTTTGTATACTTCGTGTGCGAGAAAGTCATATCTACACAAATGCATTGGAAAACCAAAAATCTGGGCACATTGAATAAACCTTGATGGAATTTCGAATCCCAGCTTAATTACTGATGTCTGTGTGCTATATTGGTGAAAAATTCTAAATGCCAGAGCAATAGTGAGGTTATATCTGATGTCATTAAATATGCCAACTTTTATAATTCTCGCATCGTGTTTATTATTGTCGTATGTAATCTGACACTTCTATGAAACAAAACTGATAAACGATTATTACCGATAAACGTGGTGTCTTAAAGATAGGTGACGTGCCCAATCGGCCGGTGATGATGTACAATCAAATTCACAGGGAATAGCGCTTCCAAATGAAAGTGAGTCTGTGGTCCACGTAATTAGAAATTTCTGATTTGTTTGGTAGATGACTATGGATGGTGATGAGATATGGTTTAAAACTGATAGTGGCTGTGTACTACCTACCTTTCAGTGAAACAGTAGCGACAAAACAAGTTATGTCGTGCCATAAATTCCTTCAAATAGGCTCGTTGCGCAGTAATCCAATTTTTGGCGGCAGAGGGTGTTAGTAGAACTGACATTTACAGTTGAATGTGTATGAAACGGAGCGTATGTCACGAACTGCAATTTTCCGATGGTGCAGTGATTTTAACGTTCCGGCGGGAGCGCTTTTGCAAGAGATACTTGAATTGTGCATCGTGTTACATATTTATATCGTTATTATGTATATTTAAGTGCAATTTTATTTATAAAATCTTTGTTTACTATTAAGCTAATAAATACAGATAACATAAATAAAGGTTGCCTTTATTTTTGTAAAACAACACGATGTATGTGTAATACGATGCAAGATATGTCGTAAAATTTGAGTAAGCGCGCCTGCTGGAAGGTTAATCATGGACATAATGAGCACAGATGACGTGTCACGAATAGGTAAATTACAGTCATTAGTGTGAAAATGCACAAACACTGCACTTTTTGTCTTACACTCAGTTCCATAGACATTCGACTGTAAATGCCGATTCTACTAACACCCTGTACCGACAAAAAATGGATTACTGCACCTGTTTTGGGAAATTCATGTCTCGACTTTATGTGTTCTGTCGTTTCCTTTTCTTTCAACGATACACCGCCATTAACTGCTTTATACGAGATTTCTCCAGACAGCCGTCTACTAGAGAATTCTCAAAGTTCTACCGCGTGGAATAATGAACCACAATGTCACTTGTTTGGGTGCGCCTTATATTAGTTGTATTAATCCTTTGCAGTCGGCTGCATAAAAACCAATCCCACTATAGGCGCCTATGGGAATGTCTTTTACCTCGCCAAGTTGATCATTGTGCCCGTTAGGGTTTCCGTATTTACTTTGATTGGCGCTAAACTGAGTTTTTTCTTCTACGTGTTTTGAAAACCTTCCATCTTTATTTTCAATTAACAACTAATAACAAATTATTTTCAACTTTAAGACACTCAAGAAGGAATTCATTCCACTTTAAGTCACACACATACACACAAAAAAAACTACAAAGTAGAAATGTTTACATCCTTATAACAGGTTAGGTTATATTAACGTCCTGTTTTGAAGCAACACGAGGGCTATTTAGGGACGGACCTCGTAATTTTGAACCGCGGTCAGATGACGAGGACGACACCTGAGCTGGCACCCCCCTCTCCAAACTTCCACGCCACACCAACGGGAGGACGTTTGGCCACTACATTTGATTTAGCGTGCAACAGGCCCCATACACGGCGGATCTTCAGTGGAATCGGGTTTCGAGCCTTCGACCCTCCGGTCCCTAGGTCGAGACCTTACCACTAGGCCACCGCGGCCATCCTTATAACAGATTGTATCTCTCGGTCGTCGTCGAAATGGAAAAACTTTACGAAGCATTTCTCGCCAAAAAAGCGAAATATCGCCAAATATTGGGATCTAAAACACTCCCCATAGACGTCTATAGTGGGATTGGTTTTTATGCATGTCGCCTTTTAGACACCATTCTAGACTGTGCATCATTGACGTCTCTTGACTTCGATAATTAAAAAAAGAAAAACATCTCCTTAGTTGTAACAAGTCGCGGAGTATTTTTTCGAAAAATAATCAATTTGATGAAGTTTTTTAGTTCTCTACCCAATAATTATGCATCTAATTACTTTTCCGAGCTCAAAGGATTAATTGAGCCTTGTCTATAAAGGAAATTTGGACATACGTAGTTAACCAATGAAAGATAAAAAAGATCCAATGCAAGACCAAAAAAAGATGGCTTTTGCTGTATTAACATAATTGTGCACATATTTCGCCAATAGGACATTTATCCGACTGTTCGATATGTGTATTTGAAAATTTAGTAATGATTTTTTGAATACGATCGAAACAGCTTTAGTATTACCAACAACGATGAGCAAATACGAGAAGTTCGAATACCACGAAGTGCAACCTTATTTTTTTCTTTCATTAATGCTAGAAAAATATGCAAATAATGGCATAGTATGCAAATGAAAAAAAGGTTTTAAAACAGCAGTGATGCATGGCATGATATGCAAATAACTAACTTCTTAACTGCAGACGAAATATGCCTAAATTCACAAGTCGGCGCTGAAACATTTACATTAAATATATAATATTCTATATGAAGAAAATTTTGACGTGTGGCCGAATATATTAAAAGGTATAAATACATAATCTAACTTAAACCCTTGACCTATGAATTTATCTAATTAGATGACGCATTCTATATGAAAGACTTATTATCATTTCAATACATATAAGAACGCAAAAAACATTTGAGATATTAAGATTTCCCAAATGGATTTTTATCTTTTTAAATTAATTGTTACTTTGACTTCAGTAACACAAAGATTAGTCCTAAAAATTGACTTCGAATGCATCAAACTCGCATCCACACCGGCTTTTCTGTAAAATAGCGTGTGAACCAACAGCCAAGATTCTGCCAATTAGGTTACCGTGACCCCTAGAGATTCATTTCATAAAGATATCCATGAGTCTCATAAGAGACAACATCCTTACGAAACACTTCCGTGCTTGCAATTTCATTTGAACCCAACTTGCAAGTTTCCCATCGTAGTAAAAATACGAAATCTAATGTCATCCAAATACGAAATGTGAATTTTTGTATTCGTTATGAATCGAAAATCAACATTTTAAAATAAGTGAAATAATAACAAATAGTGAAACTTTTATTTTATTTTCATATTAGCTTGAGAGCTAAAATTTTTAATTTTCTCTTGGTCTTTAAACATAATTCGGTATACTTGTGTTTGATATCTGAAGGCAAGTATATAGAATTGTTATTGTTCAAACAACCGGTAAAATTACGCATTACAGACACTTACTGTTTGCTGCCACTATATAGTGGCTGGCCAAATTAATGTGCACAGTTTAAAATTTTCATATTTTTTCGAATATCTTCCGAAAATCTGTATGGATTTTCTTAGAATTTTGAACATATAAACATTAGGCTTGAACTCACATTTTACAGTGAAGATTCAGTCACGAGAGCATTTAGGGGACCGTTTACAAATTGATGAAGACGAAAATTATTTTGCCCCGCTCCGCTTCACAGAAAGCTGATAATGAGTTAAAACTTTCAACAATGGTTATATTTGACGTGCATAATATTTACATGCAATATCGTAACTTTTTCAAAACTATTCGGGAAGATATAAAGGTTTTCTTAAAATTGGGCAACCAACTGTAAATAATGTATAATAATAAATAAAGTGATAAAAATGTAATAAAATAATAATAATTATGTTAAATAATGCAGTTAATTAACCGCTTAATTTACCAGCCCGAGAATACTCGTGCATCGAATTATTGAAATTTTAGTCTTATAAACTAAAATTGAATCATTAATTAGCTTTATAATTTGACAAAAAAAAATACGTAGGATCCATAAACATCTTAAGTATCCTATGCCTTCTTATATGAATGAAAACTACAGCCCCTTTCTAAAACAGGAGGGGTCATCTTATTAGATAGCAAAGAAAACTAATCAGTTAAGTGGTTAATAAGTATATATGGGTATTCAGGATATTATACTTCCGATACTATTCGAAAATTCAAGTTTCAAGAATATCAATTTGTGGAAAATCCCTCAACATTTAGCTTCTCTTAGAGTGTACCGAAATTCACCAAGTTGTAATGATGATATCTTTCTAAATCTTAATGATATTTGACAAAGTTTACATAAGTTGCCCTACATATCTGGTTTTGAAGTTATGAAAGAAAAATTACTCTATGTCTCCCGCATGCACAGTAAACAATTATTTACTACAAATGCTGATATTTCCCGAAAAATTTTTTATTCCACATTTTTACACAATGCTTCTCTAACATATTGTCAAGTATTCTATACGTTTCGTACAATTGAGTAGAACACTCTGCATGTTCTAAGCAGAAAAAATGCCCCAAAATTTGGGATTTCTTAAGATAACCTTTATATCTTTCCGAATAGTTTGAAAAAGTTACGAGATTGCATGTAAATATTATGCACGTCAAATATAACCATTGTTGAAAGTTTTAACTCATTATCAGCTTTCTGTGAAGCGGGGTGGGCCAAAATAACTTTCGTCTTCATCAATTTGTAGACGGTCCCCTAAATGCTCTCGTGACTGAATCTTCACCGTAAAATGTGAGTTCAAGCCTAATGTTTGCATGTTCAAACTTCTAAGAAAATCCATGCAGATTTTCGGGAGATATTCGAAAAATATGAAAGTTTTAAAGTGTCCACATTAATTTGGCAACGCACTGTAGGTATATGCTGTAAAATTCTGTAGCTGACTTTTCATAATCCCAAGACAAAAGTTTCATATTTAGATAACTAATAGCAAACTAGTATACTGATGTGTTCGTTTGTAGACAGAATAAATTGAAAATCATTACACTCAATTCCTTGTGTTTTCAATAAAATGTAACAAAAAAGATGAAATATAAAATTTTTAAACAACTTATTCAGTTTGACTCGAAATTTGAAATCTCTTACCAGTTTTTCTAAGAAGCTAATTCCTTTTTTTCAGTAGCAAATGGTTTAAGATATCTATCAAAGATGTAAAATTGAGATCTCTTGTATGAATTCATTTGAAAGACTCGGAATGTTGGAACTTTGACCATTTCAGTAGCTGAAGTTTCACAATATCTTCTAAGACAAATTCATGTAGGTAAAATTATTAAAATATATGTATACAGCATATAATTTAAAAACAGAAAAATCCAAATATCTTCTTTATAATTGCTAGCGTGAATCAATAGAAAAAGATTAACAAAAATAAATATTTTAAAGGCAATGATCCGTTTGACTCTTTTATTTTCTACAGAATCATTTCTATTGTCTTCTTTCATGTAATACGAAAATCTTTTTTAGACTCAAAATGGGTACAATCTATAGACATAAAAAGAATCATACATTTACAAGGAATATCTGTTAATTTTCTCATTATAACAATATATTGAAAACAGAAATAGAAAATTACAAGAATCAGCTACTATGGACGAGTTTTCTGCTTTGTTTACATACATTAAAAACTTGGACTTTATTTGCATTACTTTTGGACTTCCGCTTTGAACATTCCATTGACCTAGCGTTACACCGGAATTACGTAGTTCAAGGCGTTTTAATGTAAATAAACAAAACAGAAAACTCATCCATATATTTTGTGAAAAAGTTTTTTTTTTTTTTTTGCTTAAAAAATGTTTCGAAAGCGTTTTTCTGGAATGGCAACAGCATAAGAATGTTTACATCTGTTTGGTTATGGAACATTCTATTCCCATGGTGGGCGGTGATACCGACTCTCATGTGCAGTCCTTTTAAGTTCTCAATTTTTTTTCTGCAATTCAAGACAAAACGGCTTTATAGCAAGCATACGTCTCAAACAAACCTTTCTACTAAACCTCAATGCTAAATCTATTCCCATAAATAATACTTCTAGTAAGATTGGTTTCCTTTTAAAAGTCTATATCTTTTAAGCAACCTTCTTAGATTTTGGATTAAGGAATTGCACGTTTTCAAATTTCTAATAACTTGTTGCGTGTCTGGTATTGTAAAGAACATTCTTCAAGGTTCTTGTTCCATAAGTATGCTATTATTAGTATCGAACAGCATGTCAAATATTTTCTTTACCAATACTTCATCATAAAATACTGGATACGGCAAATCTAATATTCATGCTTTTAGAAGATTAAAATCAGAACCTCATCCCCGTGAAAACTTTTCATACCACTCTGCGTACCACTTTGCGTACCACTCTGGTCCTTTGGTAGTTACTTCGTTTCATTATGTTGAGCAAATACATGGCTGTGAAAACCGTATATTAATTTCTAACTGCTCTAAATTATTTTATTTGAAGATGGATCATCATCTTCATTAGTACATGGTTAAAGAACTTGATTTTTATGCTTTTAAAGTGTTATTTGACTGTTGACAATAATTAGATATTTACGTTCAGGTCTTGACCGCCGAATTTATTCAACCTCCTTAGTAAATAACATATCCGATTAGGAACATTGATTGTTATTTTAATCCATATCGGAACGTAATTGACACCTGATGTACTTAAGAGTGGCCTAGTTATTTTTGTCTCCTTAATTAATAGTTACTTTGAAGTAATTGCACGTTCAAATATCGAAAATTCTGTAATCCGATACATGCTTCAGATACGCCATTGTTTGTAAAGGGATTAAAACCAGTTACATGACAAATATGACCTCTAATCCATTCTCAGCCTAGAATCTCTTGAAAGTCTATTATACATTGCACTGATTTTAAAATTCCTGATAGTTTTCTGTCATCTAAGTAGAAATATTCTTTACTTTCGAAATCTTGCTTCTAGATTAATTTAACTTAATTATCCACAATCGTTTCTCTAAATATTTATAGTGTAATTCAGTGACGAATCCAGGGGGGGGGGCTATCGGGCGACCGCCCCCCCCCCGAGCCAAGCCGGAATTCTTAATTTTATTTAACATCATCACAACTGTTTTTTATTAATTTCCCTCTTTTAAAAAAACAATAAAAACGTTTCAACATTACTTTTTGGCTTGACAGGTTCGAAAAATTTCCTACTTTTGTAGTCGTTTCACTTGTACTTGTAGCTTTGACGCGGTCAGACATTTTTTGGATAGTTATTTCATTGTAATTTTTATCAAATTATCGAAAGTATTGTATTGTTTTTTTATGATTCTTATTGTCAAGTGAGAAAAGTCTGTAAAGTTAAAGAGTTTTGGTTTACTTTAGCCTTGAGGTTTGACATTCATCACGACGATACAAAGTTTTTATGCCCCCCGCCCCCCCCCCCCCGACCCGAATCCTAGATTCGCCACTGGTGTAATTACTTTGTGTTTGTGCGTGCATAATTAGCAACATTTTTGTCACAAAGAACACATCGGCAACCTTACCTGACTTACTCATATAAAGTATTCCAGAATATCTGTGAATAACTCCTGATACCACTAAGGCGCAAAGGGAAATATGGCAAAACTACATTTGTGTTTTTATTGCCTATCCATGCTGAGTTTCAGTTCAGTTCGATCACAAACGATTTTGCAAGGAGAAACCCTTACCTCCCACGGCTGTCATCTTCCTCAACCCCGTTTGGCATATAATAACGAGTCTGACTCGCGCATCAAATTACAGAATTTTTTAAATATTTAAATCTGTAATTAAGTCTAAGTTACAATTGATTTAAAAGATAAAAATTCATTTGGACAAAATCATTTAAATGTCTAGGGTGTTCCTTTCTTTCTTACAAGGATTGGAATAATTGTTAAGTTCCCTAACAGGATGTTTAATCTAATAAAGAGGATCAGTAAATGTGTGGTTCAAGGGTTTTAAAATTTCCTAAATGTAATTATGTGAAGATTTTGCGACTTTGTTTATCATTTCCATAGGAAAGATTTGAACAAATCTTCTTGTAAATATTTATACATCTATCAAGATTTGAATCGAATTCATGCGATACATTGCAATTTTGTTTTCTGAAAAAGAAATTACCGAAACACGAAGCATTTTATCGTATTTGTTTTTCCAGTAACAAGACACTCCCAACGAGTTTGTAATGTAATTTTCCTCTCTTTTGTTCTTTCCTTAAATTTTGTATCATTATTTTATAGTGTTTAGTTTTTAGTATGTCTCTTTGTATATTCACTCGGATTTATTATTTTATGTATTTAATTTGTTTATATTTTTTATTTTGTGTATTATCATTATTCTGTGGGTTATTACTATTCAATTTTTTTTTTTTGCTCAATAAAGTTTATACGCACACCCATCCAAACTGCAAACCGGAGATTTTTATCTCTGGAGTCAGGGGCGTGTCGTAGTGTAATATAATGGATTTGTTTTCGAAAGTTGACCGACAGTGCTCTTGAAACATTTTGAACTCTTAAGTTTTAACAGTTTAGTTGGAAACAAACATAAATTAATAAATGAAATCAATATTAATATTTTTAAAACATTTTAAAATCATTTCATTGAACAATATTTAATAGTATTTGCTTTTAATAGTTACGATGAAAACTTTATTAGCTCGATTAAATGTTGCTTTTAATTCCTTTAGAAAGAAACGCACGATCTCTAACTAGCAGAAGCGAAAAATTATACTTTTGATATTAAAATTCTTCGTATACAATTAAAATATGTTTAAATGAGAAATATGGAAAGTTTATGATATATTCTTTTTCAGGGTCTTGGTCAACGGATTCTACGAGTACAGGATCCACAACAATCCATGTTAGTTCTTTGAATTCGGATGATACATCGGCATCTGAAGGTGGTAAGTGTGCATTCATTTTTTTGTTAATGATAATTCTGTGATTGCTATTGTGTTGCATTTACAAAGAGCATCACAGAGCAATGAAGAACTTCTTACTTCTTAAAAAACTGACCGAAAATACTCCATTAATTGAAGTATTATCAAGTTTAACTCGATGAGTCCACTGAATGAAATTTGTATATAGAATCATGATGCTTTATTACATATGGACAAATTTAGACAATCTATAGAATGTTTAAATTCCACTGAAGGTCCGCCGTGTATGGAGCCTATTGCACGTTAAATCGTACGTAGTGGCCCAACGTCCTTCCTCTGGTGTGGTGTACAACACCCACTCTGTTCCAACCTACCCAAACGGTTGTAAGGCATAATAATAATACGGAAGGGAAGAGACTCAGCCAGAGCTGGTGTGGTGCGGAAGTTTGGAGAAGGGGTGCCACCTCAGTAGTCGTCCAGGTCATAAGACCGCGGTACAGAATCACTAGGTCCGTCCAAAAATATTCCTTGTGTGCTTCAAAACGGAACGTTATTATAACTAAACTATAGGATGTTTAAGCAAAGTATGAAATATTTTATATCTTTTATTTTATAACATAATTTCTTGTGTGTATAACATAACTTTTGTGTAGAATACCCAAAGATAGTATAGTGACGAAAGTCTTTTGACAAAACATACCAGCGGGAGTGCTCTCCCCTAAACTTTATCGTATACTCCTAACACATGTCGAGAAAAAATAAGCTAAAAGGCGGCAAAACAAACAAGCGTCGCTAACGCAGTGGGAGGGAAAAAGCTTTGGAATCGGAAGCTTGGAGGCGAAAGGCGAGGGTAGAAGCGGAAATGATTAGCGCAAGTGAATCCCGCAGTTACGCAATAACGGCCTCGCTTCACTGTGTGATGAGAAAAGACAAATAGGCGATTTGAACGCCTTTTTTTCAACCGACTGAAACGAAAATTGGGCACGGATCTACAATTAATGTTAGCAGACCTCATACCAATTTTTATTTATCAATGCGGTTTACGAGTTATAAAGTTTAGAAATCAAAAATAGGCTCAAAATGTGATACTGGCCTACATTCCTGATGATAAAACTGTGTACCAAATTTTATCCATCTAGTTATTCACGTCTTTGAGTTATAGTGTTCACATGAACGCGGGCAGACAGACTCCCCGTGGACAGATTTTATCCAATATTTGATAGAAGCCTACAAATTATATGTCAAGATCACATACAAAATTTCATCCCCGTAGCTCTATTAGTTTTCGAGTTATCGTGTTCACAGACAAACATAATTCCAGAATTGTGTTTTTCGGACTCGGGGAGGTCTAAAACGAGGAGATGCGTCAAAATCTCGAGTTCGAATTTTTTGACGATTACAATACTTTCATTTTGTATACTTCGTATACGAGAAAGTAAAAAGTCATTTATTAAAAAGGTAATACGGAAATGTAAGAAATATTTTCTACAAACAGCTTTTTTGTGCAAATGGTTGAGTTCCGAACTGCTTGTTGTCAATATATAGACTGGAATGGCGTATTGAATTGCGTTTAGTGCTGTGTCCATAAAAAAAAACAATTTATCTTGCAATTAACACCTCACGAACTCTATAAGTATCCAAGGATCATATCCATAAAATTAAAACACAGTTAGGACGCTACACATTTTACACTTTAAAATTTGCAATCCTGTAGAAGATTCTGGATATTGTTTTATTGCGAAATTTTCAATCGTAGGCTGGTAAATTGGTATTTAAAGTTAAAATAAAATGATTACATTTTTTGAAGTTCATTTCGGGCTGCTGGCTAGAGAGTAGAATTATAGAATAAAATAATTTGATAATTAATTAAATAAAATAACCCAAAAACGTTGAAATAGTTAATTATTAAAAAGAACCTCTGAAAAGCAGTAAAAGATAAAAGCACAAATAATATATTTTGCGATTACTTTTTTTCTATTTTTACTTTCTCGTATACGAAGTATACAAAGAGAAAGTATTGTAATCGTCAAAAAATTCGAACTCGAGATTTTGACGGATCTCCACGTTTTAGATCTCCCTGAGTCCGAAAAACACAATTTTGGAATCATGTCTGTCTGTGTGTGAAGACGGTAACTCGAAAACGGTTAGAGCTAGAAGGATGGAATTTGGGATATGGTCTTTACACAAGATTGGTAGCCTTCTATCAAATTTTGGACAAAATCCGTCAGCGGAAAAACTGTCTGTGTGTCCGTGTTCATGTGAACACGATAGCTCAAAAACTTAAATAGATAGATGGATTGATTTGGTACACAGTTTTATCATCAGGAATGTAGTTCCGTATCAAATGTTGGACCAAATCCGTCAAAGGATTGATTGTCTGTCGGTCTGTATAATCGCTTACTTGTGAACACGATAACCCCTAAACGCCACGACTTAGATAAATAAAAATTGGTATGCGGTCTGCTAACATTAATCGTAGATCCGTGCCCATTTTTCATTTCAATCGGTTGAAAAAAATGTGTTGAAATTGCATATTCGGTTTCTTCACCATTCTACGACGTAAAAAAAGACGCGACCGATTCGCGCGTTTGCCCCCATCTGTGTTAGGGAATGGCGTATGGCTCTTGGTGTATTGTTTCTCCACATGTGTTAGGGCGGATACGAGAATGTTTTGGGGAGGCCACTCCCGCTGGTTGTGTTCAGAGAGACTGAGAGACATAATTCCAAAAGTACTTTTTTTTTCACAATCAGAAAATGTGGAGATTTATCAAATTCTCGAGACTCGTATAACAATTGTAAATAGACTAAAAGATAAAATCTACGTCGCGTTTCGGCGATCCTATTGAGAGTAATTAAAAATTAAGAGTAACTTAATTTGAGAGTATTTAAAATTTCGGCCATCATATTGAGAGTATTAATTGCTAGACAGCTAATTAAATATCGCATGTGAGGATTCTTATGTAATTAACTAAATCCATCTTCTCTGCTTGTTACGTCTGGGACTTACGCAATAAAGCTACTCCTTTCCAGTTACTCAAGTGGATTTCGCAAGCAAAACTGACAACAAATGCAAATGCCAAAACATTTGTCAGTCATGATGAAAATTGCTATTAATTTATAATGGTTTCCTGCTTGAAATGATCCAGTTTATTTCGTGTTTGTCTGCCGAGTTTCTTAAAATATCCCATGAATCTAGGACGGAACCTCTGCTGTCGGCTGTGCGCGAGTCCCTCTAAAAACGGTGAGGGATCTCTAACCCGAGGCAATATTTCACTTGTAAGTAATGAGACTAAAATAACAAACCACTGACGATGGGAAGAACATGTGTGAGAACATCCTCGCTTTGCTCATTATCTTTATCCTAACTCATCTGGGATATTTTGGAAGATTTTTTTGTTGGTTCGTTTTCGTGTTTCCCAGTTGCTTTGAGTTTAAATAAACTGAACAAAAAGAGTTTTTAAGAACACAATTTTATTAGTGTAGTAAAATGTATAATTTTTTTTATTAATATTCATTTAGTCTTTAGTCTTTAATTTATAATTCATTATTATAAATATTAAGGTATCTGGAAATAAATTTTTTCTCAAATCCACTTCGAAGGGGTGCCACTGGGATCAAAATTTAATTAAATTAATCTAGTAACTGATAAGTTCTTAAAATATTAAAATAGTGTATTGTCATCTAAAATAATTAAGTGCGCAACATTTCAATACTCTAGGACATCATAAAGTGCGAGAAAAATGGATTATAAAATTCCATCTTTACAAACATGAAACTAGTCAAGTTCAATAAAAGTGTTAAAAATATACAAAACTGATCTCGTCCAGAGATAAAAATTTTTTTCCTACTGCTTAGCGAAAATATCAAATTTATAAAATTAAGTCTATTAGGGACCAACACAGCTTGGTTCTTTCGAACATATTGTTAACTTTGACTTAAAAATAAAATGAAATATTCTTGATTCAATGAAACCGCGCAAAATAGATTTAAACCAGAGGTTTTTAAAAGTTACCAGATTTTCTGTTCTTCAGTCTGGGACGCTGGCAAGGGGAATCGATAAAGGAGTCTTGGACAAAATCTAAAAAATTTATCAAAGACAATGATATGGGTATTTATAAAAAATTTCAAACAAAAAAACGTAAGAAAGGCGCAGTTCAGGTTCGAGCCGTAGAGTTGTCGTGAAATCGTCGGGATAAACTCATAAAACAAGTATTTCGTATTAATATGTAATTTAATTATCAATCTCTTTAATACAATATTTACACAGAGTAGTAAATGATTACAGAATAGATAAATCACAAGCTACCACAGACCCTTGCTACATGCCATGAGCTTGTTTTTTATCTATTCTATAACCATTTAATACTCTGTATAAATATTGTATTAAAGAGATTGATAATTAAATTACATATTTATACGAAACACTTGTTTTATGATTTTATCCCGACGTTTTCACGAAAAATCTAAGGCGTGGACCCGAACTGCGTCTTTCTTATGTTTTATTTATAGTAGCTTTTGATGGCGCCATCTGTTGACAGTATATAGAACTACATTTCGAGTATGCGCAGTAAAACATTATCTACTACAAATGCTCATATTTCCCGTAATATTCAAATTTTTGAATTCAAATTTTAATACAATGATTCTTTTACGTATTGTCAAGTATTCTGTAAGTTTCGTACAATTCGAAAGAAAACTCTGGATGTTATAATAAAAAAACATGCGGAGTTTGAAATTTTTAATTTAATACCGACTTTTACTTACATTCTGATAAATACTTTATTTTAATACTTTACTTTAAATAATTTACTTATATTTTGATGAATATTTTTATTGTCTCACTTTGGGTCCTCGTAATACTCCTCAAGCTCTTTAAAATGAGACCAGAATCAACCTTCTAGCTAAACGAGTTTCCATTCTACACTTATTTATAACCTTGCAGAAAGCTAATTCATAACAATCACGCGCATGCGCCTACACTGGTACGATGACGTCACGGGCAAAACAAATACTATGCGACAAACTTTTACAGATGTGATCTATCCGTTGTGGGGTCAACCTTTCTTTTTGCATTATTAGTCTCATAGTTATTAGCGATTCAAATCTGACGGTATTTTGTCACACAAGAAAGTTCGACCGACTGTCACTGCAACGAGCGGAAAAAATGGTTTTCACGTCAAAACTCGCAGGATAAGTTATAAAGAAATATACGTGATATATTTTACTTTTACTCTTTATCCTTCAGGCTAATTCATCTACATAGGGCATATTAGAGTGACATAATTCTATGTATAACAAAAGTTTGGTAGGAGAATTCTTCAGAAGCTAAAATTTTTCAAAAATTAAAATCTAGTTAATATTTTTTTAAATATATAAACTGTTTACTTATAAGTATAAACGCGCCAATCCGGGACTTGTCAGAAATAGGGAAGTTTTTCAATCCAAGACTGTTTTTCTAGGAGAGGCAAACAGTCGAAAATCTGGACTGTTCCGCCTAAGCCGTGACGTCTGGTCGCTTTACATGTAAAAAAAAAAATCACTTTTATTTCCCTTTCATTTAAAATTCACTATTTTAACTAAGTGTTTCAAAAGTATGAATAATATTTTTGCACTGATTACTTATTAATAAAATCTGGGGCATTTAATTCGAATTCGTGACAAACAGTCGAAATTCAGGGCTGTCCTGGGTATTTTGGGACGTCTCTTTCATGATTTTCCTGAATCTGTGGTGTCCTGGTGGAAAGAGGAGCTCGGATTCTGAATCGGAGGGTTGAGGATTGGAAACACGATTCCTCTGAAGATCCGCCGTGTACTCAGGCCTTATGCACGTTAACCCTTAAAGGCGTGATTTTTTAAAAATTGATTTTAGATTGTTTTTTGACTTTCAATAAAACATAGGGAAAATACCTTAAAAAATCCTATTTTGTTTTAAGTATGATTTATGGCTAAAAAACAGCTTGTTACCAACTAACAACACTGGGCTTTATTGCAGAAAAAAAAATCCTTGGTAAAATTCTATAATGTCAAACATAGATGAGTTTTAATAAATAATAATACGGGTAAGGAATTTTCTTCAGCATTTTGTAGAATAAAATATGGTATTCTCTAGCGCACAAACTAAGCTAAAGAGATGCAGTCTCGAGGGGAAATCATCAATTTATTTTTATTTTTTAACAGCCCTCAGGCTGTTATCTATATGTTGTAAATTGATTTAATAAAAATTTCAGCATGTATCCTATTGGCAACAACAAGCATTAGAGCTTCAGTCTTATTCTCAAGAATTTAGAAGACAAAATTGGGTATGTTGCTTAAAAGCAACACTTGGCCTTTAATGGTTAAATCTGTCAAGTCTAAAAAATCTTTTCTTTGGTGTGATGTGGAAGTTTGGAGAAGGCGGTAGCTCAGGTGTCATCCTCATCACCTGACCGAGGTTCAGAATTTAATCCAACCCCCCAAAAAACAGAGCTTCAAAATGGAACGTTGACATAACTATACTAGATAAGTGATATTAGGTATGGCTTGACAGTGATAGTAGATCTATATCAAATTTTACACTCGCGTAATCAATGAAAATAAGTCCATTATGCCATTATCAATGAAAATAAGTCCATTATGCCATTATCAATGAAAATAAGTCCATTATGCCATTATCAATGAAAATAAGTCCATTACACGATTCTCTTCTCTGTATGAGGAAGCTAAACTCAAAAATCTCCGAATAGTTGAAGTAAAAGAGAATGTCTGAGGAAGAGCACTTCCACTGGATTTAACTACAAATCAAATTGTTTTGATTCTTACTGTTAATGTACTATAAATGCTGTCAGTGATGAAGGAAATAATAATTAAAATTTTTAAAAAATTGAACCGGGCCATTGCTTCTTTTCTCTTGAAGTTCCTATCCAAAAATAGTCTGATCTTAGTCAAACTTATTCAGATTGTCTTAATCGTATAAGGTATAAGAAAATAACACTTGTGAGATAAGAATTTTTTTAAATTTATTTTTTGGATGATGTAAACTTTTTCAAGTTTAATTTTTACTTTGCAAAATAATGTACATTAACTAATTACTTTGCTGATTTAGTAGAATCAGCAAATTGCTCACGTTTCCCTGGGAATTTTAAACAAAGTTATTTTGCCTTTTAAATTTATTTCTTCGTTCGGAGTGAAGTTTATTTTGATGTCTTTTTATATAAGAACTAAGCATCCAATTTTGCATAATATCATTTATTTAAAAATTCTAAGTATCTAACATTCTAAAGATATACAAAACCGAAATCCTTCCGTTCCGAATAACCTTGAATAAGGCAAGGTTGTAGAATTTCCTGGAACCAGGAATGTGCTACATAATTCGAATGCAACGGAAGGAAATTAGGTCCTGTCTTGCAGGGAGACATCCCTTTCACCAAACGGTGATAAATTAATCTCAAGACGCTTATATTGACGCTTTGAGTCTGATATTGATGAAGTAAGTCTCGGGAAGACTCCACAGCGTCCGCAGAGCTTAAAAATTGATTTATTGATGAGCTGAAACGAATGATTTAAGGGTGAAACAACACAAAATTGGAGCTCATAATTTCGCTCGCTTTATAAATGACTACTTTTATATCTTGCTTTAAAAACAACTGGTCTGAAAAAAGCCGAAATACTTTTCTCAATAAAAAACTACAAAATATGAGTCAGCATTGTTTTCCTAAATAAGAATATAATTACTATTCGTTTCGAAAACCCCAGACTAGGAGTTTTGGACGATTTTACTACGGAAAGGGGTGGAAGGCAATGAGTAAGATGAGCGCTTTTCAGGAGTTCTTTGCTAAGGATCCAATCGGGTCCAATGCTTACTTGAATATTCTCACTGTACTTCGAAGTAAACGAACAGGGGTGTAATGGTGATGGAACGCACCGGAACGCTGTTTGGTCACTGCTTTTTTTTTTACGAGAAATTAAATAACTGTAAAAACGTCCTTAACACTTGGTTTACCGATATTTCTTATATACATGTGGGATTCCATTCAATTAAATAAAATGCCCACGGAAGGGTTAACTTTAAGGGGTAAGTAGTTCGGGTTTATGTGTAGGGGATTTAAGGCTTTTTATTACATTAAATTTAGAACAAAATATCACATAAAATAAATGAGTAGACATCAAGTTAAACACAAAAACATTTATTTAAATACTATAGGGAGAATTTACAGGGGGGAAAGGTATATACACAGAAAGTTTATGAGAGTGTTGAGAATTTACATGAAGTCATATTTACTAGGTTGAGCCAGATTAATGAGGGATAGATGTTACGGGTTAAGAATATTACGGTATTAGAGATTTACAGATTAGAGAGCCATAAGGGAAGTTAGACGGGACATAGTTACCATAGTGGGAAGATCGGCGGCTTAACTGCGCCAAGACTGATCTGACAACAGAGGGATTGAGAGAGATTTTAACATTTCGGCTGCCTGCGGTGTGCTGCGCTGCTCTCAGCGTGCAGTCTGGTCTTGTTGGGAAAAAGAGGGCGCTTCTCGTAGTTCGTACAGAGCAGAACTCTGGCTCCATCTATCGCCAAAAAATTAATCTAGCTCTTACATCCTTCTTCATACAGTGATTAAATTATTCTTTACGGGTAATATCCTACATGCATTATATACCCTATTCGAAATGGGTCAAAATGACCAGCCATGTAAACCTAGTCTTAAAAAAACTTGATTTTTGTCACAAATGTTAAAGCGTCCCGGCACTGCTTATTTTGTACTACACCAATTTCTACGAGCAAGTCGAAGGGAGAAAAATCCCGTTGGTTAATTTTGCATCTATCTACATTACCATGGTGGAAACATAAAAAGCGGTCTTAATACAATTGTTTAGTTACATCTCATTTTCGTCTTAATTTCATTGATGTTCAAAATGATTGCCTGATATATAAAATATACATGTTGTGTGAATAACAGGGAAAAAAACCCCTCTGTTACCATATGAAAGAATTCTGAAATCAAATAAGTTTTAAATGTTTAATGGCTGTGAAAGAACCATTTTTCCTTTATAATTCTTTCAGGTTCCGTGAACCACACCAATAGAGTGAAAATTGGAAAAATAACCATAATTGTGTGAAGCATTTATTGAAATATCTTTTCCCTTACCAAATTGAATTTTTCTGTGAATTGCAAAATTTTGTTAGAGATTTTTAAAATATTTTTAATTTCAAATCAAAATTTCAGATTTTTCTATGCGTATTCATTAAAATATTGGCCTGGAAACTCAACTATATTCAACTCCATTTCTTTATATTTTATTAAGCAGGTATAAAAAATATCAAAAACAGAATAAGGCTTTCCGTATTATACTAACACTATTTCTTTCAATTAATATATTTTTATAAAAATTTAATTTGAAAATATGCAGTCTGGTTCTGTGTAAACGAATTTTTCCGGAGGTGTGGTGTCATTTTTTCTTCTTCTGTACCTCACTACCTTTCTGACTGCAAAATCTATATGCAACGTCAGTGTGTTTGTACTTTATGTGAAAAGAGACATATCCTTTTGAATACACCGGAAACCAACACCTCGTTATATCCGGAAGTTAGACGTCCTGCCCATTCAGCACGTTCTTTCACTCTTCTAAATTGTTCGGAAGCACAGTAGTGGGCGCAACATGCCGTCCATGAAAAATTATGCAGTAAAAATAGCTAGCTTTCATGTATGAGATACCACACAGCATGGGATGGATAGTGGTGACGCTAAATTTGAACAGAGTTTCGAGACTGAAATTATGTTACGATCATCATCTATTCGTATTAAAATGCAGTAGCCTCGATAATCCGTTTTTTTTTTTTGCGGTTGACCATAAACCACCTATACATCTTATATCCCCCGCCAACTTGCCGATTCGGAGATCGCGGACTTTCTTCAGTTTTAAATATTGCATATAGTAGATGAGTGAAACAGGCTATAGAATGGAAAAACCCATTTTGAGTTGTAATATTTTGTGCTACTTTGTCACGAATTTCTGCATAAATTTTTCAGATCAATAAATACGCTATGATATTGCTCTAAATAAACAGTTTCTGTCACCTGAATAGATATTTAACAATATATTTTAGACGGCATGTTGATTGAAGCGTATACATTCCTAAAATACTGTTTCAAAATTGCGCAATATAACAATAAACATGGAGCATTCTGATTGGTTAGCTATGCTTGCGAAGTGCCTAAAATTGGCGACATCGGTCCAGTTGTTGAGGCTGGGGGCCTCTGTGAAAGCTTTATTTTGCGATACCTCTCGAAAACGGAGTGCATTGGCGGCAGGCGACAATTGATGACGTATCTAGGGGTCATGAGCTTTCATATAAAATAAAAATTGGCGAATTCGGTCCAGTGGATGGGGCTGGCGTTGCCCGTGGCATAATGACTTCAATAAAATAAAAAAGGCCCAAAGTTTTGAAAGCGAAATTATATAATATTATTGATTTCGCCCTCGATTTTTAGTGAAAGTACACGCAGGAACTTGAGCTAGATGAATAACGTGTTCTTTTAACTAAAGATGTCAGCATATATGCGCGACTATCAAGAAGTATAAAGCAAATAAATCAAATGATTCTTGAATCAGTAAAATTAAGTAATTAAGATTAGCTGACGCAATAAAATGATCGAGAGTATGACGTGACTTTCGCTTGATACCACCAGCCTATCGGATAGTAGAAATGCATTCTGGGAACTAATCGGTCGGTCGAAAGCTTCGTCGATTCGGATAAATGTTTCGGATGATCGTCGAAAGAAAATGTTTTGAACTGATCAATAAAAAAAATTCATAGAAAATCGGAGAAAAAATATATTTGAACCATTCTTGTTTTAAAACAGGGAAAAATATTCCGGTTTATACCTAAAAAATTGAAAATGATAGCGTTATTAGAACGTAGGATGCAAGAAAATAAGAGTTGAAAGTTAAAAATATAAAGGAAAAGTGACTATTAAAAATTTCTCAAAATTCAGTAAATTATGTTGGAAATTCAAAATGAACTTCATTGGAATGAAAATTGTTTGTTCTATCCGATGGCGCATTGATTGTTTTTCAACGATCTTTAGAAAAGATACTACAGCCGTAAGCGTGCCAAAAATGACCTAAAACAGCGCAAAACATTAAGGTTATCTAGGTTAAATTTTAAAATTCTGCCTTCGAGGTGCATTGAGTCACCATTACGACTACCTATGTGCCAAATTTCATGGCTGTAAGTGCGATGGATTCGTCTGGACATCGCACAAACGCACACATTGCCTTTTATGAGTATAGATATATACATAGATGAGGCGTTGAGAACCAAAGTGAACAAACCTTCAATTTTCGCTGAGTTAGACATCATATTTTGTAATCATCAAAATTTGTTGAACCATTTAGCATGTACTGTTATTTAGGATAGGGTAGCTAAAACTGTTTCAATCTATTTTGGTTTTAAAAGCAAACGTATTTTCCATTCCAGTATGATTAATTGTAAAATCTTTTTAAAAGTCAAAAGGTACAGATTCCGAATACAATGTGAGGTAATCAATTTTGTGGTAGCATTTTAAATCAATAAATTATTATTAAGAAACATCTTACATTCCCATTAGGAATGGATCATTGAGCACAAAATTATGGTTCAGCAAAACCACTTATTATGATTGAGGAAAACTATTTCGAGTGTTAAAATTACCTCTTTTCCTTAACTATAGCATTGAAAAAAATCGGGTAATGACATGTATTAGACTGTGTTAAGCTTCATTTTTTATGGTTTCATTGCTGTTATTATGACCTTCATTGTGATTTCATCTTTATAATTCTGTATGAAATTGTTCAGCTCTTGTAAGAATTAAACTTTTTAACATAACTAAACTGATTTCATCAGCACTAACACATTTAACGGAACAACTTATCATCTAAACTCCTCAACGTTCCAGTGGATAAATGTAAGATTCAAAATATATAGTAATTTTTAATTTGAAATTCATGGTAGATTTATAGCCAATTCTACCGCTCTTGAAAAGTTTCTTTCTTGATATTTTATCTTGCACGTACAGTCATTGTACTATCCATTTTATTTATATCTGGAATGCTTTTGCGTATACAGTGTTTAGTAAAGTTTTTGGTTTATAGCGCTGTTATGTAGTTTACTTTATGAATTGATATATAAAACACATAAATTGTTAACTTGATATAAAATTGCATTTGTTAAATTAATTCGTTCGTATATATATTAAATATCTTTTTTACTAAAAATAAAAACAAAGGAAAGATATCATGCATAAATATAAAAAAGGAAGAGTTAATAATGTCAGACATGAATGCAAAAAAAAAAAAATTACTCCTGAAAAAAAAGGAACTAAAAGATTTATTTATATTGATACATAAAAAACAATAATTGACATTAACTTATATATCTCTAGACTACATATTATCAGGGGCCCCCTTTTCTTAAACTAATAATGTTGATCAACATTCGCGAACATAATGTAGAAAAAAAAACACATTGTATTAACCTGGAAACTCAAAAGTCCGAGAAATCTTTTTAATATAGTCCTGAAGTTTCCTCTCTTTTTTTTCTATGGAAAGGGGGTAAGAATTGGATGCAAAAATTGTTGTCCGCCATGAAATACGTAAAAAAATATATTGATAAAGGAAAAGGTCTTATCTGTTCGGTCCCTGCGATCTCCAAAATGGTCGGATTCCTCTTTCGTCAATCGTTATCCATCACACAAGTCCGCTCCTTATTTTACAATCCAGACGGGGGACTTTACATGAATGAGCATTTATAGACTCTTTTTCGTGCAAAAAACTGAGCAAAAAGAACACAATTCGAACCGTCCCCATCGGAACGAAGTATATGCACCATTTTTTTTTCTTTCTTCCAAAAAATCATCCAGCAGCGCGTCTCGATTCTCGAATAATCTTTTTTCAAGTGAAGGGATCTAACCCCTCTTCACATCCTGGCCTTGCGTCACAGAAAAAACAGCGCCTGATTGGACACACTTGTTGTCAGGCGCTATTTTAGAGTGACCTTATAGCCTTCCCCGCTCGTAATGAGGGGAGAAAGTGACCTTTTAACTGTCCTCCTGCACGTAGGCACTCGACAATCTTGCACTAAGGAAGCGAAAAAGGAAAAAAAAAGAACATTTCTTGTTGCAGACAATACTACAAGTGCTTATCATAAATTGGCAAATTAAAAGTTACTTACAAATTAGGCTTCACTTGATGGACAAATTTTGAAATTTTAGTAAATTTACTGTAAAAATACAAATTTCTTTACGGAAATATTTGATCACTAAAAGTAATAATCAATATCAGAAATACTATAAATGCGCTGTTCACAAAAATGAGATAATATTTCAAAATGAATATGATGCGATAAAAAAAGAAGCATTTTATTTTATTTTATACTGTTTAAACAAGGACATCAGAAAAGCAAACGGAGAGTCACAGAAAGTTGTTCTATTAAGCCCTGGGAAGACGTCTGGCCAACCGTCCACAACTCTTCCTGAGCTGAAAGTTGGGCAGAGGATCCCACCAAAAACTGCTGGTCAGTCCAATCGCTGTCGGTGCGTTTTGGGTGGCTTCTTCATACTGAATTCTCAATGTGTGGCACTCTCGTCCAATTTGGCGTGCTTCTGTTCATGCCACTTGCTACTCAATCATTGGGGCCGTGGTGGCCTGGTGGTAAGGTCTCGATTTCGGGACCGGAGGGTTCAAGGTTCGAAATCCGATTCACTAAAGATTCGCCGTGTATCTGGGCCTGGTGCATGTTAAATCTGATGTCGTGGGTCAAGCGTCCCGCTGGTGTGGTACGGTAGTTTCGAGAGGGAGGTGCCAGCCCAGGCGTCATTCTCGTCATCTGACCGCGGTTCAAAATAAAGAGGTCCGTCCCAAAATAGCCGGACGGGACGTAAATAATATAACTAAACTACTCAATCATTGAGTTGCATCTCATTTGCGTAATCGAACAACTTTCTTTGACTTGTCGTTTGCTTTTCTGTTGTTTTCTTGTTTAACTCTCCAGTAGTTGCGCGTATCTACGAGGTACTTATATCGTGCATCGTATAATATATTTTTATCGTGCTGTTTTGCAAAAATAAATGCATTTTTTATTTATGCAATCTGTATTTATTAGCTTTATATTAAGCAAAGATTATATAAATAAAAATTGCACTTAAATTTATAAAAGAACGATGTAAGTATGTAATACGATGCGCAATGCAAGTATCTCCTGCATAAGAGCTACTGCTGGAAGGTTAATAAAAAATCATATGCTCGTTTGTTTATCGCTTCATGTTCATTTTGAAATATCCACTAATATTTGTGAGCGGTGTGTATTAACCTCTTAACTTAAAAGCCCGAGAATGCTCGAGCATCGAATTATCGCAATTTAGTCTTAAAACTAAAATTTAATCATTAATTAGCTTTATAATCGGACACAAAAATTACTTGGAATCTATAAACGTCTCAAGCCTTCCCTAGATGAATGAAAACGACAGCCCCTTTCCAAACAGAAGGGAACATCTTATTAGATAGCAAAGGAAATGAAATTGTAAAGGGGTTAAAGTTATTTCGTGTGTGAAATTACGTTGATGGAATTTTGTAATGCTACTTACTCTTCAATTCCGTTACAGCCACTGCACATCGGGCTTGTATGAAAAAATTCCTAATTATACAGGATATGTCATAATATCCTGAAAAAACTTGTTATTCGAATTAGATCTATTAGAGTGATCATCAGATCATCTATTTTGTTAAATAAAATGAACAAAGGAAAAAAACATAAAAAAGGCGCAGTTCGGGTCCGCGCCTTAGATTTTTCGCGAAAACGTCCGGATAAAATCATAAAACAAGTATTTCGTATTAATATGTAATTTAATTATCAATCTCTTTAATACAATATTTACACAGAGTAGTAATGTAGTTACAGAATAGATAAATCACAAGCTACCACAGACCCTTTCTACATGCGATAAACTTGTGATTTATCTATTCTGTAACCATTATACTACTCTGTGTAAATATTGTATTAAAGAGTTTCATAAATAAATTACATATTTATACGAAATACTTGTTTTATGATTTTATCCCGACATTTTCGCGAAGAATCCTCGGTGCGGAGCTGAAAAGCGCCTTTCTTATGTTTTATTTAGAGTAGCTTTTGATGGCGCCATCTCTTGACAGTATATGGAACTACATTTCGCGTATGCGCAGTAAAACATTATTTACTGCAAATGCTCATATTTCCCGTAATATTCAAATTTTTGCATTCAAATTTTAATACAATGTTTCTTTTACGTATTGTCAAGTCTTCGAGCGAAAAGACGTTTTCACGTCAAAAAGAACCAGTTTCTTTTAGATGTTTCTTGTCTATATCAAAGATTATAATAATTTTCGGCTTCTATTCGCGTTTCTGTTGTATATTTTTCTAGGTTTACAAATGAATCTGCCTGAAAGACGAAATATTCGGTCTTGACTTGACTAAAATTTTTTTTGATTTTGACGAGAGTGATTGAAAATATTTTAGGCTGGTTCCTAGATTTACCTGTCCAGAGTTCTACTATACGTTCCGTTATTTTGATGTAATGAAGATTAAAATCCATTAAATTATTAATTTTTCAATCCAATGACCTGAATTACAAATTATGATGTATCCAATTGAAAGGTTTGTTTGTTTTGCTATGCGAAATCCTTCCTATGTTCGAAGATTTTCTATAAAACAAATTTGATCCAAGCTGAAGGCGATTTGGAAAAAAAACAGGACTGAAATTTATTTACAAAAAAAGAGAGGGACAAATTCATCACAAATAGCACAATAAAATGTTAAAATAATAAAACGCACTTAAACATAAGTAAGTTATAGCATTCAAAATATTATTGTTAATAGCTGAAGAGATTTAAAGTCTCTCAATTAACAACTTTCTGCTAACAATCTGAACCAAGATTTTCTCTAGTTTCCTTTTTAACTTTGCATGACGCTCCAATAAAACCTGATGTTTGCAAGAATTTTCGTGGAATAAAATTTGGAAATTTATTTATGGTTCTAGGTATTTTGAAATATTTGTTGTGCCGAAAAATCTATAACTCCGTTCAATCTGCTCACTAAATAAAATTTTTCATTTTGGCTGGTTCATTAATATCTTATTCAATAGTTTTTTAGTTGATTAGTGTTTACAATCGGAAAAAATAATTACAACAAATTAAAAGGCAGACAATTTAACATAGATAGCAGTTAAAACTCAAAGAAAACCTTAATGAGGTTGAATGCAAAATATATATACAACTATTAAAGGAATTCATAATGCTTTGATCTTGTGAGTTACAAGAGATTTTATTGCAATTTCAATAAAATTATTTTTATCGAATTTTTCAAAATATTTAATCATTATATTGTATTCGAAGACCACGCCAATTCCTACCAAATTCGTTCCGGTTAGAGATAAGATAATTTGATGAAATTTTTCTTTCGTAATTCATTGCCGACTATGACACGTATATTTGATTTTTTTTAATCTGATCATATTTTGAATGGAATAAAATGCATTGATGTAATTGTATCAATGCTCTTTACTAAACGCACGTTAAAAATTTTACAATGTTTGTCGTAACTGTTTGTTCTTTCATATGGTTATGTGAAATGATTTGAATAATCGTTAGACTTTTATCATAAAGCAATAATTTATCTATTTTGGGAATACCAAAGGTTAAACGAGATTGACGTAAGATATACCGTTCCACTAATCAGATATCAATGCGGATTTTATTTCAAAAGTGCATTCCACTCTTAAAGGAAGAAAACCTTGCTCGCTGATAAATTCTATTTCCTAATTTTTTACCGAAATAGCTCGTGTGAATATTTATAATTAGTATTTACGCTTATCGCACTTAATTCTGAAATTTAGGTTCAAAGAAGCAAATTTCTTCATATTTTCCTATCGATTGCTTATAATCTTAATCAGGTGTTCTGTTTTTTATTTTCTCGCATACGAAGTATACAAAGAGAAAGTATTGTAATCGTCAAAAAATTCGAACTCGAGATTTTGACGAATATCCACGTTTTAGGCCTCCTTGAGTCCGAAAAACACAATTTTGGAATTATGTCTGTCTCTGTGTGTGTGAACACGATAGCTCGAAAACTATTTGAGCTACGGGGATGAAATTTGGTATCTGATCTTGACACATACTTTGTAGGTTTCTATCAAATTTTGGACAAAATCCGTCGAAGGGAAGTCTGTCTGTCCGCGTTCATATGAACACTAATAACTCAAAACCTTGAACAGCTAGATAGATAAAATCTGGTACACAGTTTTATCATCAGGAATGTAGGTCCGTATAAAATTTTGGGCCAAATCTGTCAAAGGGTTGACAATCTGTCGGTCTGTATAATCGCATGCTTTTGATCGCAATAACTTCTTAACAAATTACTTAGATAAATAAAATTTTGCATGCAGTTTTCTAACCTTAATGGTAGATTTGTGTCCAATTTGTGTGTCAATCGGTTAAATAAAAGGCGTTCAAATTGCAAATTTCGTTTTCTTTATCTTACACCCAGCCCTATTGGTAATCACTCCGAATTCTAATTCCACTTCCGCGTTGGGCGACCTTCGGAAATCGTGGTATGACGTTTCGCTTATTTTTTTCTCCACTGCGTTAGGAGTTCTTGTTCGTTTTACTTCCTTTTAGCTTATTTTTTTCTCTAAATGTGTTAGGAGTATTCGAGAAATTTAGGGGAGACCACTCCCGCTGGTTAAAAATTGAATCAATGCTTTGTTCATTTTCTCTGTTAATATCTTATCTTTGGGGGGGGGGGGGGGGGCGGGCATTTTCAGCCGAAAAAATTTTCATGCGATTTTGGAAAACTGGGTTCAAGACAGACTTCAAAACAAAATTGGTTTCTTAGTTATTTTTGCTTAATAATGTTGAAGAATCTGACAGATGGGCTGTCATAAGTTTGTGCACAGGGCCGTCTTAGCAAATTTTAGCGCCCTGGGATAGAGCATTTTGTCGGCCATCAAAAGCGTAACGAGGAATTTCAGCGCCACGAAAATACCTATCTAATAAAATAATTATTATATCAATAAACAAATAAAAAATAAAACAATTGAATCTTATGCCCTACTATGATATTAGGTATCATCGTGCAGCTACCTGCTTTATCATTGATAATGCAGACAAGCTTAGGATTTTCTCACTGATTGTCTCTTCATGATTATTTTTTGAACTGTTATACATATTTATTGTGTACCACTAGTTACAAGCCCTAATCATACTTTTACTTTTAACATAGTTAAAATTGTAATTAAATTAACTTTTGCTTCAAAATTAACAAAAAAAACAGTAAACTTTTAAGCGCCTTTGGATTGGTGGCGCCCTGGGCTACAGCACAATTTTCCCAATTGATAAGACAGCCATGTTTGTACAACCTCATTTGTGGTCACGACCCATAACTTCAGAAGTTTCGTTTTAACACCACGCTTTTACGAACCTCTCATTTACGAATTTTCTCTTTTGTTTTGACTTAACTTGTAGTTCGGAAATGAATTCTATGGACGGAATGTCTATTCTCCTTCTAACCTTTCCACTAAAAATGCATGTTCGCTTTCTTACAAACTGACCTCCCCTCATTTTCTTTAATTTTTTCCCCTTCAATCTCTTTTGACATATAAATGCGGCCTGTGGTAGGAAAATGAAAGGGCAGAGGTTGAAGGAGACGCTAAGGCAAGACTGTGCGTTATTTCAGAAGAAATTCGAGTTCAAAGTTTAAAAACTCGCGGCTTCTTTTCATGCACAGATAGTGAATAATAGCAGCAGGAGACTGACCTTTCAGAACACTTTGAATACAGACAAGAATCTTTTGCATCCCAAAACAGTATTGTAAGAGGCAAATCTGAACAGGAGGAATGTGAGGGCATTTAGAAATTTACGTCTCGCTACATTGATGTAAGAATGCCATTATTTTTTATTTGATAGATATATCCATTTTGGCGGTTTTTTTCCATCTAAATCTTATCTTTCTAAGTTAACTGAAATACTTTTCAATGAAATGCAGCACTGAGGGTCTCATCAGTTGCAAATGTTTGACGGGCACGTAGAGACATGATCTTGATGGAAGTTTGAGAGAGGTCAGAAATTACAGAAAATCATATAAGTTGACTATCTTATCTATAGGATGCTGCTACGTAAATGGGTTAATTATAATCAACGGTTCTAATTACTGTATATTACTAATTTATGTGGAGAAACTTCTTTAGTAAATAACTCTCATTTGTCCTTTTGCCGTGCCCTTGATTCATTCCTATTGGTTTTAATGCTAAAAAAATCTTCAAAGTTCCGATATTTCATAGTGTGTCGCCTGAAACCATAGGAGGAAAAGTTTTTTAAGGATATGAATTCAATTTATTAAAAATATCTCCCTTATTTCAAAGTAGACTTTGTGCGGAAACTATCAACCGCCTGCGGCAATCCGATCTCGAAGACATAACGTACCAGCACCGGTACATTTAGTTAGTAGGCTTGATAGGCAATGTAAGAACAATGAGATTAGTTTTGTACGTTTCCATACATTTCGAAATGAATAATGGTTTCTTTGATTTTTTTTTCTAATTTTAGACAAGAAAAAAGTGTCAAATCGGACAGCTATAGTTGGATGGGTGGGGGGGGGGATGGTTTTTTTTCATTCCTTTTCCAATTATTGTGATACCCCCACCCCCCATTTCTTAACGTTTTATATTATTTTTTAACATCGTCAAATTCTGGTATCAAGTTTGCAGTGAGCCATCATTTCAAAGTAAGGTTTTTCGCTCCTGTTTTCTTAAAGTTCAAAAAGGGCAATCCTCCTAGTCGCTCAGCAATCACTCAACGGCAATGCTTGAATAGAACCACTGTGCTCCATGGAACAAGTATCATCCCTAAATCGCATTATCTCTCAGATAGCTTAAAAACCTTCTCGCTGACAAGTGCTCAATCAGTGCTTCAATCCCGGCCTGGCGCCGCCTCCTTTTTTAAGCATTTTACTTATTTTTTTCCCGTCCTCCTAGGAATAAAAAGTGAGGACTACTCTAAAAATCGGATGAATGAGCCTCAGTTCTTCCACCAACAAGTGTCGCACGTTTTGTTTACGTTTTGCTGGTACTGTGGGAGTAGTAACTGTGTGTTTCTGTTTATGGGATGGGGGGATGGGACAATGCCGCCTGGTCTCAGATTCCGGGATTCTAAATATAGGCCGCGGATAAGACGAGCTTTCCACCTTCCTTCAACCACTGGGCCCGAGTCCAATCAACTGGGGTTGCTTGCTCCAGGATCGCGCCAATCTGCGGCGCCAAGCTCCACTGACATTTTCCAACAGGTGACTTGGGCATGGTGAAAAGGTTATTGTTGAACAGGTTGTTTTCGGTGCTGTGTGCAAAATGAGGATTGATGTTTACAGGACGGTGTTTAAAAATCTAGTTAAATAAGATTTGTTTTGAGCTTTTTTACCCCAACCGTATTTCCTGCGACAATAAATGTATAGTAAAAACATAGGATAGCTTTTCCTTTATTTAGTACAGGAAAATGGATGGTAATTGAGCACGTTTAAATTAACCATGTATATAACTACTAGTAGCCATACATTTAGGTTTTTTTCCGAGGACATATTTAAAGTTAGACATATATTTTCTCTTGGGGTCATTAAATTTTATGTGATTTTCGCTTTTGCAGCTCACGCAAATTGTTAAATAAATAACTATACATCTCCGTAACTTTTATCCATAAGAAGGCAGATGAAGATCAGTGCAAACAGAAAATGTGTATCAAACCAATCTTCATGGAGGATGCTTTGAGGAATCGGGTTTCTTAACTCAGTACTGCTGACTCCAAAGTCGAAACACGCACATCTTAAACTTTGTAGTCTTTGTTTGTCAAACGTTACTCTTTAACCCTTTCACGACGGAGTTTGCTACTCCAAAGTGCTGCTACTGAAAGGTAACTCGCATCAAAAGTATGCAAAATCATCTGGTTAGTCTTCTGCTTTCTGTACTCGTGAATCAAATTGCAATTCAATGGCTTTGGATTGGTGCCGGGTGTAGCCAGTTTTCGTCTCTGCGGTACAGATTTCGGATGCCAACTGTTGCCGGAATTCTTCTTTACGGGTTGATTCGTGAATGACAATATTGAGGTCACCAAAGGAGTCAATTCATGATCATGTGATACACGTTAAATGTACCACGCCGTTTTAATTTGTGAATCCATTGAGAATCTTTCAAGAGGAAAAAGATGTGACATCAAAACACAGCGTGAGTCAACGTTCTGACAGATATTTTGATGTATGAGCAGTTATGTGACGGCGCATGAATTGATTTCATTCGTGTATCATCGCAAATAATGCTAGTCGCAAGGCTAGTCAGTGCGGCATTTAGTGAATTCAGGTGTAAAGCTGGACATTCACGAGCGCACAGTGCGGTCTTCAGTGCGAAAATCTTGTGACAATTGGCGTGGTGTGGTCTGACATTTGGATATACAAGTTATCTTGTAATCCAAACGCACCATTTGGAATGCCGGGCCATAAATGCTGAAATGCGGCTGGTGTAGGTACGTGGGTGAGGGTGGGAGAAGCTCTCTCACGTTAGAGGGAATCGGAGCAGGCGAGGGTTCGCGTTTTGAAGCCGAGGGAAATAGGCGCAGAAGAGAATCAGAGTGACCGTTGTGGGCAGTTGGCACGTAGTTGCCTTGAATGACCTGCCTAAATGGATGGGCTGAAAAACAGAATGCCGTGGAGTGCCACCACACCATTTGCGTGCTGTGGAGAGATCGTGAATGATTGGCTTAACGTCTCTTCACTAGATTCAACATATTAGAGTTGAAGTCTGCTTATCCCATCGGCTTTAGATTGAGGTTCCCCTTGTAAAGAGGAAACAAAATTGTAGCGCGAGACGAAACCGTCCTTTTTGGATTCACCGGCTTTCGCTGGACATTGGAGAATGACCGACAACAAAAAAAAACTATGACTGTGCACGTTCTGTGAACGTAGTGTATAAATGAATAATGAGATTCATCGTGTATTGTGCCGCATCAGATGTAGATAATTATAATGCTGCATTATAATTACCTACATATTGCTGATAATTAAGTTAGAAATTAAAAGACAGCATTAGTCTATTGATCGTTACACCCGAGGTAATCATGTATGACACTTAAAGCAGATACCGGATATAACCGCCACTGGCCAGTCCATGTGATTTGTATATTTATCTGTTGTTAATCGCCAAAGAGTAAATAAAAAAATGTGTTGATATATTGTAATTAACAATCAATATTAACAATAAGTCAGTTAACAATAAAAGTATCTACAAGAAGGTTAAAAATTCAAGGAGTGTAATATTAATCGAAAAAGCTAACATATATCTAGAAACAGATACATTTTTAAAAATTTTAAATGAATTTTTTCCCTTTTCCGCTTTTAAATGCTTTGCTATCGGGGAAGGAGAAATATTCACCAGCCTTTAAATGAAATATGCAACCCATGGTGGCTTTTTCTTCAAAAAACTAAGTAATTTTCTTTCATTTCAGTTAAAATCTTAGTGTTAGAAAGTTCTTTAATCTAGTTAACTCCCGTGCTCGTTAATTTATATTCTCAAGAGATTACTTGATGAAAATACTGTATTAACGGACTCTTATAAAGTCTTAAGTTTTAAATTTGCTTTGACTTGAATATTAACTAAAATATTAGTCAAATTTTTTTCCAGAATTAAGCTCTTCTAGGTGAGCGTCTAAAATTTCAACGGAACTAGATTAACTGAGAATTCGCGCTGATTTTTCTTTTCAACGTTAAATCCGGACTTAAGCCGAATTTTAACCGGACTTAAAATCCTTACTACAACACTTTAAAATTTAGGAACAAGGCGAATTTTAATAATGTCCTTTGGAAGAAAAACTATAAAGGTAGTGGTTTTAAAGGAACTTAGAAATTAGTTTTTTTTTAAGTGCTACGTATTTCTGCTTCTGTAAAACCAGAATCTTCATTGCTAATATAATTTCTGATAACTTAATAAATTGAATTAACTAAATCATTTTTTTACCAAATTGCAATATGTAAACATAACTAATTTTATCTGTTTTCTTCTTAAGGAGTTGGAATTATCCTAGGTTGAATAATGTGCAACGAAATAAAGTCTACGATTTTATTTCGAGTTTTAAAAAATCACTTTACTGAGCTATATACAAAATATGATGAATGATTATCCAGGTCATACATGCTTGTGATAAATCTTTTCTCTAAACTTCCGAAGTTGATTTTATCCGTGCTTGCCGTGTTGACTTGAGAAACGGTGCCTTTAGACTTTCCCAATTTTCCAGTTAATTTCACCTTATGATTTCTTAACTAATGCGCCGTGAAAGTTTATATCTGCTTAACCAAGCAAATTCGATGTTCCAATCGAGCATCGAAACTTTTAACTCTCTCGATTTCCTTTACAGTCGTGACTGACTTAAGATATTAGTTGGTTAGCTGTTCATGGCAGTATCAGTGTCGGCTTACCAACTCGGAAACAATCGGTGCTTGAAAAGATATTTTTAAAAACTGTCTTTTAACTTCTGTTAACCAAAAGTATTTGTAATTAATTTCAGGTTTTAATTTTTTTTTTACATTTCATCATCAGTTAATGAGAAGGTTTTAATCTGCCGTCTTACCAGATAAGGTAGGATCTCAGTTTAAAAATGTACTCCAAAATATTTTTCTCTGCAGAATAATTACCTTTACCTGGATAATTTATTTATAAACTAGAGGAATAAAGAAGGCA